>JAUTDX010006222.1:0-15395 GCA_030844895.1 Ambrosia x helenae
TTAGTACGGTACCGGTAGATTTGGTTGATTTACCTTCGAATACCGTACACTTTATGCTTTTTATTTGGGATTAGGTTTTCAGTTGGTTGTTGTGGACGTCATGTTTTGAGGATTTAGTTTGTGAATTTTGGTGATCTGTGAGTTGAATTGTTTGAATTTTTGTTTTTTGGGTACCAATTCGGTACTCACTTTGCGTTTTTTCGGATTCGGTATTTTCGGTTTGATGCTGGTTTGGTAGGGTACTGATAGTTTGGGTTGATTTATCTTTGAATACCGTAAGCTTTTTGCCTTTCCTGGGGATCGGTAATTGTATACTGGTTTGGTACGGTTGCGGTATTTTTGGTTGGTTTACCTTTGAATAAAGTAAGCTTTTTGCGTTTTTTAGGATCGGTACTTTTGGTTCGATACCGGTATGCTCGGTTGATTTACATTCGAACACCGTACTGTACTGTTACCAGTAACCAACTAACCATATTTTTGCGGTTTTAGGGATCGGTACTTTAGGTTCGACACCGGTTTGGTATCGAACTGGTATTTTCGGTTGACTACCTTTGAATACCGTACACTACTTTGCATTTTTTTTTCAGAATCGGTACTTCCGTACTTTCAGTTCGAGGCTGGTTTGGTACGGTACCGGGTAGATTTGGTTGATTTACCTTTGATATACGTTTACGCTTTATGCTTTTTTTCTGATTAGTACTTTCGGCTCAATACCAGTTTGTGTACGGTACTGGTATTTCGGTTGATTTACCTTTAAATACCATACGCTTTTCGCGTTTTTTCGGGAATGATACTTTCTGTTTAATACTGGTACGGTACCGTATTGGTATTTTCGGTTGATTTACCATCGAGTACTGCATACTTTTTAACGTTTTTTGGGGATTGGTACTTTCGGTTTGATACCAGTTTTAGTACCGTACTAGTAATTTGGGTTGATTTACATTCGAATACAGTAGCATACCGGTACTGCCGAGCATTTCGGTACAAACTATTTTTGCGAGTTTCGAGATCAATAATTTCGGTAAGGTACCGGTACGTTACCAACAATACCTGTATGTATTTATTCTGTGGTATTTGGTAAACGTGTAGTTAGCAATGATCGGTTTTGTGATCTACTGGTGTTTCAGTTCATAAACGCAATCAAGTTGATATGTGATCATGATTCATATAATTTTATGTTTTTTTTGAGTGATTGTTGAAAGAATCAGCAGTGAGAAGCTTTCTGTTTTATGCATAATCTATGCTGGTTATGTGATCAGAATATAGAGTTAACTGTTTTTAGGTGACTTTTTGTTGGGATCAAACATCTACAGTTAGTAACTTGTGTTAAATTAAATGAAATGAAGTTGCAAATAGCAACTGAAGCGAGTTCGCGAAATTAATTATATTTCTTAATCAACTATTGCAGGAATTTAAACATTGAGAAATTGCAATTAGTGGAGGCAGAGAAGAAGAAGATCCGACAAGAGTATGAGCGTAAGCAGAAGCAAGTTGAAGTTAGAAAGAAAATGTAAGATTCTGCAAACATGTTTACTCAAACTTTCATATGTATCCGAGTACATCATTTTTTGGTTTCAGAAGTGCACCTCAGGCGCGAGGCGATCAGAAATACGCCTCAAGGCCTTGAGGCGTCGCTTCATGTACATGTGGGTCATATTGGTCAAAAGTTAGGGTGTGGAGGAGTCTGATATATAAAAATGACCAGAAGGAGGAAGAGATAATGAATGGTTACTTGACGATGAAGGTTGATATGTAAAAGACATGAGGGAATTGCGACTTTTGGTTGTACAAAGAGCAAAGCCTCGTGTACATGAAGCTTTTGCCTCAGCTTCTGGGACCTAAACACAGCTTTTAAAACCCAAGCATTATTTAAAACATCGTGTGTTTGTTTATATAAAAATCGTCATTAGTTTAATAGGTTGAGGATGACGATTTTGTGGTTCGGATTTTGTCTATTGTTTATAGTGAATTCAGTTTAGATATTGTACATGGTCTTAGCAAACTGCCATTTTAGAAGTTTGTATCTAATTACTTTTCACAATTATAATTGCAGCGAATATTCCATGCAACTCAATGCTTCTAGGATCAAGGTCCTTCAAGCACAAGATGACTTGGTTAGTGCCATGAGAGAAGCAGCATCGAAGGATCTGTTGAATGTGAGCCATCACCATCATCACTATGAAGGACTGTTGAAATCCCTTATCGTACAGGTACTAATTACACGTATACACCACATATTATTGAATTTCTGAATATCGTAAAATATTTATATTGTTTGTTTTTATAAATTTTTTTATTTAGTTTTATTTGTTTTCCTCTCTCTTATGCATACACACACACATACACATACATAATCATGTTACATAGTGTTTGTGGAGATATAATGTAATAGTGGAAGAGATAAAGGAATGCGATTATGCAGTTACATAACCATCATATGTATCACATTTTAAGCAATAGGTACATCAGTACATGTGTTTATGTGGTTTTCTTAGTGCTCTACATAAACTTGGTATTCTATTGAATGGACCTTTATGTTTGTGTCTACAACTCTACATACATATGAGCCATTTTAATCTACAAAAAATATTAATCCTCTAGTGGCGAAGAATAATTTGACAGTTGTTTTTGGGTGGGAGAATATGTGTACTAGTTGGATAATTTTGCCAACAATTTATATCTTTTCAGGGTTACTGAGACTTAAAGAACCATCCGTGTTATTGCGTTGCCGGAAAGAAGACGTGCATATGGTTCATGCTGTTCTTCATGCAGCAAAGGCAGAGTATGCTGAGAAAGCACATGTTCATCCACCTGAGATCATAGTTGACAGTATCCACCTTCCATCCGCCCCTTCCCATAGCGATCCACATGCTCTTTCCTGGTGCATTCACGTTCTTTAATTCTATTTTGTTAATTTATTAACTGTCTAATACGCCTTCATGTTGACTTTTTGTTTGTCTTATGATGTTGTTTTGGGTTTTCAGCTCTGAGGTGTAGTTTTGGCTTCTCGGGATGGTAAAATTGTGTTTGAGAACACGCTTGATGCTCGTTTGGATGTTGTATTCCGTGGAAACTTCCTGAGGTGCGCTTTCTTTTCTTTTTTAAACAAATACAGGATTTACTTAGTTTCTTTTCATTAATAAATGAATCATGATATCTGTGACCTCTGTTTACCTTCCGAGTTCTGATTTAAGACTCTTATTCTGCAGATCCGCAAGCTGTTGTTTAGCCATGTAGCCGTTGCTTAAAAAAGGATTATGATGATATCTATTTATTCCAAGTTTTTTCAGTATTGATGAGAAGAAACCAGAGTAGATTGTGTTTTATCAGGTCATCATCGTTATGTTATCGCGAGTCTTTTGCTAAGCGGATGCTGGTATGAGTTGAGGCTACGGCAAACGACACGACACGTCCCATTTGTTTGAATAAATTAAACGTTGCGTGTTACGTCTTGTGTATTCTTTTAAGAGTTTTGACACTTTTCACTAGACTTTTGGTGGTTAAATGTAATGTTTTAAGATACTATTTGAACCTTATGTGCTCGTGGGCTGCTTAAGGGATTGTTAAAAACTCATATTTGTATAATAGTTTATTTTATGTGCTTTTCGGGTAATCGGGTCGACTACTATGTTTTTTTGCTATTGGGTTGGGCTCAAGGGCTTTTTAGGCTTTATATGAGCTTCTACTATGCGGGAGTAGAGGAGAGAGGAGGTCTTATATTTAAATCTGGGCAGAGTGCAATGAGACAGTTTAGGATTATTGGTGTAAAGTAATATTTACCGTTAAAAAACAATGAAGTATGAAAAGAATGAATACAAATGGCATACAAATTAATAATAGTAGTAAGTTGGAGAAGAAACCTAATCAATATATAACTCTACTATGCATGAGAATAACATTGATAAGCTATGAGTCAAGCATGTTTATATAAAGATAAAGCCTATTTATAAGGATAATAATAACACCCACTTTGTTTATCAACTTATATCGTATGAACATGTCACATCATTAAAAACCTTGTCAAGAAAACCTATTTGCACAAAATCATAAGCAATGGAAAAAATGCAACGATTATTTGCTCCACCGATGTTTCTGAATCAGTTATAATTCCCCATTCAAGACCTTGTTAAAGGGGAAAAAGTGCAACATGTATAATACTATCCCAAATTTTAATATACATCTTTTAAGTGTCGAGTGTTTATCCCCTCTGATAGTTGCTCAAAATTTTTGATCTTTGCCAAATTATCATTTGATTTTCGATGTACTTCTTCTCGCAAAGCAATGTTGTAAGACTTACGACGCCTCCTCTCATAAACAAATATCGCACCTTGTAGTGTTATATTCCCTAAGTTAACCAAATTTGTTTCAGTGAGTTAGTAAAATAACACATATCTTCCGTACCTTAAATGTATCAAAAATATTTGTTTGACCTCAATCCAATATCTCCTTGTTGGACACAAGCTAGCAAAAACATAATGCACCAACTACAATTAACTAAGGTATTTCTATACCATCAATTTATAATACTTTGATAGAAAATGATAAAAGTTAGGGGCTGTTTGGTTGATTAAGTGCTAAATCATTAAGATGGTCTGAATGATTAAGAGGCTCTGAATGGTTAAGAGCTGAATCATTCAGCATCCTTGTTAGCTTAATGGTTCAGCACTTAATCATTCCATTCAGATGCTGAAACAAATAGTCCTGAATGCTGAATTATTCAAACCTGAATAATTAAGAGGCTGATTAAGAGGCTACCAAACAGCCCCTTAGTGACTAGAAATCTTTAAAGCACCTACAGATCAATTATGTCCATATTAAGTGTTTCAATATCTTCCTAGTGTTGTATCTTTAATGATTATAACTAAGTTATAAAAATGTTTGACCCACATATCACATATGTAAATTTGCATTCTGTAATACTTTTTTTAAAAGACCATATATCATTTCAAATGATTTCTTTAATAAGTTTTGCATTCTTTTTCGAACACTTTAGGATTCGTTACGCATGGACCACTCACATCGTATTAGATCTCTCGTTTCCTAGATAATAAGTGAATGACGTATACAACATTTGACCCAATTATCTTAGTCTATACTCTATACAAATCTTGTTAACTTTATAACGTACATTTGTTGAGATTTTGATATCAAAGCTTCATGCATTTACAATCTTCTTTCTACTTTGACTTGTTACTTATGTGCATATTATAAAAGCAAAAATTAGGCACATAAACTTCCTAACACATCAAATTTATATTTCATATATATAACAGTTTTCAGGGCCATCTTCGAGAACCCATTCAGTGTAAATTGATTACGCAAACTATAGTTAGTAACACATGTAGCGTAATCATTAAGTATTATTATTAACACATTCAGTGTAAAATGATTACGCAAACTATAATTAGTAACACATGTAGCGTAATCATTAACTGCATAGATTATACTGTTAATATTTCACTTATTTACGAAAATGTCACAACGTAAAAAGCTATATCATGTAGTGCAATTATCAATGTATACAGTATGCTATTAAGGTGCAACCACAAACGTATTTTCTTTTTAGTTTTTACATCTAAGTTGCACATGATGTTTCACCTAACTGCAAAAATGTCTTGCGTGAATACTTTTATACTTATGTTGAAGAGCGTACGATGCAGGTGTGGTTCATAGTTTTCTCAATTTGGGCGGAAGTTCTTGAATAAACACACCCACGAAATAAATTTCGCTTAAGAAGCAATATGTTCCTTTGATCATATTAATCTAATGGTTACAATTAACTACTTTTATAACTTTATGATTTAATTTAACAACTACAGTACGAAAATTTATTCTCTTTAATATGATATATATAAAAGTGTAAGGTGTAATGCACTATGTGGTTATATCATTTATACATTGCACTTATACCATCTTCAATGCAGGCATGTGTCTAATGAATTTATATGGTGCGTGTGTGTGTTAAAGCATGAATGGATTTTAGTTACACGTGACGTAAAACCCGTGTACATAAATGAGCACAAATCTCATTGCGTATGAACCCGTTCATCTACACGTGTTGTCACCTTAATATTGGAATATATTATTATTTAAGATTTATTATTATGAGCTCACAGATCTTATTTAGGTTTGTAATGTTTTCATTAGGTTTGTAATGTTTTCATGATCTCTATATATACTATAGAGTAGACAATGGGAGGACTCAAGTGAATGAGTGGGGGGCGGAAACCCGTTAAGAAAAATAGTGTATTTATATGTAAAGATCTCGATCATTCCTTTTTTAAAAGTTTGGTTAAGAACTCATTTACCCCCTATAAAATACATCGTATGTACAACACTGAAGCAGCAAGTAGTCAAATGTTATATTGTACTGTATACTCTTGTAACCATAAATAGTAATATATTCAAATACTTGATTTTTTTTTAACGGAGAAGGAGACCATATTATACCATTCAAATACTTGATGCCCCATGTTTTTTTTATGGACGAAATTCGCTTTATAATTGAACTACACATGTCTTAGCAACGAAATATAATATTTGGACTGCTGCCCGAGTCAACGGGGGTCAACTGATTCCACCAATAATCTTGGGATGATAATATGCACTAAAAAATTATATTGTTCGAGAATATAATTTTTAAATGTTCATTTATTCTTGCCTCCTTTTTAAAACCCAAAAGTACAATGCTGATTCTTAAAAAAAAAATCTACTCCAATAAAACACTTCTAAATACGAGTTAAATGCCTACACCACTAAGTTATACTATACTTTAATTAGATAAAACATTGAGATTTGAATATTATGTCATGTCACTAAGCATACATATCAAGAATAAACTTTCTATTTAGTGTTAACTGAGGTGTTTTGGTCGTCCTGTAATGGGGTGAAACGTAGGGACGGGCTTTTCCCCAGTGGGATTGGTAGGCCAGAAAAAGGGGTGAAGCTCCTTGGAGGGGCTATTAGTCGGGACTCTTACTTTATACGGGAATTGGCAGAGCGGAGAGCCGCGCATGCGGTTGATCTCATGAAACTTTTGCCTGCCTTAGGGATCCCCATAGTGAACTCCTTTTGCTCAGATCTTGTATGGGGGTCGCTAAGTTGCTTTTTGGTTTGCGGACCTGCCAACCCACCATGATGGATGCAGCGGTATCATGTTTTGACAAAGGTCTGCGGGAAGCCATCGAAGACATAGTGGTATGTGGGGGTCCGTTCTTTGGTGACCTACAGTGGCGATTGGCATCCTTGCCGATGCGTTTGGGAGGATTAGGGCTCCTCTCAGCAAAAGATGTTGGGGTGTATGCTTTTGTGGCATCGCGAGCTCAGTCTTGGAATCTCCAAGACCACATCTTAAGGAATAATGGGGTTGTCGACATGGACTTGGACTACGTACAGGCCCTCGAAAGGATAAATGACTTTCTCCCAGGTTTTTATATGGACGGTTTTTCTAACAAGGACACCCCCCCCCCCCCAAGCCTCAGAAAACTTTGGCGAATGTCCTCTTTGGCAAAATCGCACAGAGCCTGAGTGAAACTTTTGATCTATCCCCCCGCCAAAAGGCAGTTATTGAATGCTTGCAGAGCCCCCATGCCCAAGATTTCCTAAATGTTATCCCAATCGAAGGTTTGGGCCAAACCATGTCTAGGGTTGAATACAGGGCAATTCTTAATATCGTTTAATGATCCCCATGTACCGTGAAGATGAAGTCTGTCCGATTTGCCGTAAGGCATGCTTGGACAAATATGGGGAACACGCGGTTCATTGTAAGGAGTTGCCTGGTTTCAAATATAGGCATGACTGGGTCCGGGACGTTCTTTGGGACATTTTAAGAAGGGCTGGGATCTCAGCCAAGAGGGAAGCTCCTGTGAATTTCCTCTCGGACCCGCTGACGGGAGATCCACCCTACGTCCAGCAGACCTGCTTGTCTTTGGGTGGGCCGGGGGGAAACACGCTTGCGTCGACCTAACAGGTGTATCTCCTCTGTTGGTTTGAGGGATAGTGGTTTTTTAGCATGGCAAGCTGTGCGGAAAGCAGAGGCGAAGAAAGTTGAGAAGCATGCTAAAGCCTGCGAGGAGAACCAACATGTTTTTGTTCCCCTGGCATTTGATACCTTTGGCTCTCTGGCGCCGGAAGCCATCCGTTTCCTGACTAGAGTCCAACGGGTTATTCATAGCAGTGTCTCGACTCCGGAGGGACATGGGTTCCTTTTTAGTAGGGTAGGGTTTGCTATTCAGAAAGGGTGGCGGCGCAGCTTGTTGCCCGCCTGCCCGCTATCTTGATGTAATTAGTCGTATTTTTATGGTTATGAATGAAAAATGCCGTGTTAACTTAAACTCAGATGATCCTACAAGACAAAACGACAAACAATAATTAAAAGAAACACATTTTTTTTTGTGTGTGAAGAATTTGTGCTTTCACCATATACAAAAAAGCGGAATATGAACCTCACTTGCCTCATAGTTAATATCGAAATTTAAAAATCAATGAATAAGTGGACGTGAGAAAAATAGACAAGGGATAAAATAATATAATCTATACTATAATTATAATGCATGAGGCAGAGACTTCTTAAATTTTAAGTAATACAAATATAATTGCTTATAGTATAACACTTGATGCACATAATAAAGATTTTTTAGAGGCAAATATGTCTTTTAGTTAGTGTCTAACAACTTAAACTATACAACTGCTTCTAGAAGCAAAACTTACAAAAGGAGGTTATATAGTTCTATTATAAAGCTTAGATAAGTGCAAGAGGAGCAAGATTTCAGGGAAGGGCAAAGATCAAGAACACCAATTCATATACGAAGAGTAAACATATATCTTAACAATAAACTTATTATTATATAAACATTATTTAACATACCTTTGAAGATACTGACATTGTCATAAAACGTTTATTTTTTTATTTGATTTACACTATTTGTTTTGTTTATATATATATAATTATTATTAGTATACGATATTAACATTTTTATGATAATTATTATTAACCAATAATTTTTTTTATCATCTATACTATATTATAATGCATGAGATAATTGTATCCAAAAGTTAAGACATTTTTATCATTAATGCATAATGCACAACTCTAAAATGGGGTAAATTAGTCCTTTAAATACTAATTACAATTTAATACCTCAATTCTAAATAAATTATAGACAATTAGTTAGTAGTAGTTATACTTTTCCACTAATCTCTCCTGACTTTTGACTCTATGAACTCTTGATTTTGAATTTTGAAATAAAGTATTCTTTCCAGCAACCTTCCTCTCTATCTCCCTCATTCTCTCAACATTAAACTCAGATCTCATATCGACGAACAAGTAATTAAACACAATACGAATCCTTTCTCAGTCAGTTTTCATTTTTGTAGTCGATTATCACCCTATTTGAATTAAGCTACAATTATAACAATTATTTGAAAAGTTCCCCACAGACATATGAATCTTGAGGAAAAATGCAAGATTTGTTGTTATTCATCAACCTCATGAATCATGGTTCCTATAACTGATTTGGCTTACTTACTTTTAAATTTTCTTGGTACTGCATGTGTAGATATGATTGTGATATGTGCATATATCCATGTCTACACGAGTCCTTCACGGTGTCTTTTATTTTATCAAATTTGTTTTCTTTTGTATGCATGTCTTGTGTTTGAAAATAAAGGAGGTAGTGGGATAACCATACCATCCATGTTCTTAGGTGATGGGTTGTTGGCTTGTTGCTTTGTTTGAATTAAGTATATGTAACCCTTTTAAAGGTAGTTTCATTAAGTAAAGTTGTTGTTACCCTCTAATTTTCTCTCAAGCTTCTCTGTATTTTGTTTCTCAAGCTTCCTTGTATTTTGTTTGGACCATTTGATAACGATTCGGTGTGTATCAGATTGTCAAGTCTTTAGTTGAATATATCATTGCTACAATGGAGAACTTCGATGGTAACTTGTTGTCTTCTAATCATAACGGAAATCCAGTAAGTAATTGCCATCTTTATGTCTTTATTTTCCAATGGTAAATGTTTATAGCTTATAACCAATCATTGATAAGCAGGATTCGTCAAGTTGCTTAGTAAGATGATTTCATGCACTTTGGAGCAACAACTTCAAACCTTACGCAGGTATCATATTTACTTATTTACGAGAAACGATTAAAATTGAGACAGTGCCCAAGGGGAAGGGTATCTATACCGATGACTTGGTGTCGTCGGGATAGGTCGACGTGCCAGACAAAAATTCTTTACGCGTACGTTATGGGGAAATCATGTTTTTGGTAAAAAAAAAGGAGGGGGGGGGGGGATCATGTTGCTACTCTTACAAAATTAGAAAGAGATAATGTTGCGGTATGTTAGTTTTAGATTTGAAACAAGTGATTGAAGTTGGAATAATTCATTCAACTTCGAACAAATACAAAAAATTAAAAATATCATTACATGAGAGCCAATTTAATGTTTATTATTTTCTTGTCTTGTGCTCTACAAGATTAGTTATTAAAATTAGTTCTTCAATAATCGTGTTCTATTTTTCTTTTTGTGCATAATTATTTGTTTAAGTTAGTAAAAAATTTTGTTTAAGTAACAGGCGACAAAAAAACCAAATGACGTATCGACCTAACTGCATCTATGTTTGCAAGAAAACGAAAATAATATAATAGACAATACTACTTACAAAAAAGAGAACAAAGCACCAAAAGTTTGTCATGACAATGTCTCTCAAAGCAATGCAAAGTGTCGCCCCGCCGCATCGCGCGGCACCCTACTAGTTCCAATAACATATATATGAAAATTTAATATTTTTCAATCATCATAAAATTCCAAAAATAATAACATACTTAGAGCTGTTTGGTAGTTTCTTAATGGTACATCTAAATCAGTCAAAGTTAAAGGCGTTTGGTTCATTAAAAGGATACATCTCAATAATTCAGTGAGTTTTGTATTCATTCAGTTTTAAAACAACGCCAAATGAAAAATTGACCTACTTACCCTGCCACTTGCGTTCCTTCTTCTCCTCTGCTCTTCTCCTCTCGCCAGCCATGCACACCACCACGATTCTATGCTCGTTTCTTCTTTTTTTTCCTTCCTTCTCCTCACTCGGTTTCAAGCATGACCAAGTACAATTTCTGATTCCCTACTTGATTTCTACTTTTATTTTGGCTCCTCGTCGATTTTGGCTCCCTCAAGGCTCTAGAGTTCTGCTATGGTTCGAACGTCTAGGGTGAATTATAATTGGTTGAAAGTTTAGATCGAAAGCTGGACGGTTTTGACTATTCGGCTGGATTGATTATTCGAACCTTATGCTTTCATGGCTTGTATCGTATACCGGATCTTTTGAACTTCATGCGTTGTTAACCGTTTGGGCATATATGGTCTTTTACTTCTTTTTGTTGATTATATAGTCTTTTTTCTACAACTGGGAACGCAATTGAACAAAAGGAATAGGAAAGCTAAGGCTTAAGGTTATTAGAAAACGAAAAGGGTTAGAGGGTTGTAATATTGAGGATCTTTCTATTGGTGGTAATGAGACTTGTGTTATTGTTCCGGAGTTTAACGCTGTGTTCCCGAGTTAACTTAACGGGAGATAAGAAAAGAAATGAAAGGAAAGAAAAAATTGATTGTGTTCCCGAGTTTCATTTAACGAAGGAAAAGAAAGGAAAACAAAACATGTTGTGTTCCCGAGTTTCATTTAAGGAAGGAAAAGAAAGGAAAACAAAACATGTGTTCCCGAGTTTTACTTAAGAAAGAAAAAGAAAGGAAATGGAAGGAAAACTAGGCCAAAACCTTTAGTTTAGTTTTCCTTCGGATTTGGAAGGAAAGGACATGTATGGTTTCTTTTCCTTTCCTCTCCCTTCCTTCGGTTCTTTTTCCATTCTTTTCCCTCCTCAAGTAAACTCGGGAACGGAGCGTAGTATGCTTTTAATATTTGAATCCTAGTGCTGTTGGATGAATTTCTTGTTTATTATTCATGCTCATCTTAGTCACATTATGGTTTGTGATTTTGGTGGTTTAATAAAGGGTTTAATATTAATCAAGAAAATGTGATTTTGATGTTTGATTTTTACTGGCAATTTGTAAATAGTGTTATCTATTTTGTTGGTTTATATTGACAAGAACCATTTTAAAAGATTCAATTCTTGAATTGGATTTACTGGTTGGTTAACAAATTTAATATTCCTGTATCCAAATGGTTGTTTATAGCATTGGGCATAACAATTTAATATGTAAATCAAATTGATTATAAATTAATATTATGATTGATAAATTATTTACATGAACATTTAAATAAGTAAAAATGAACCAACATAAATGAACAACTATAAGTGGACATAAATGAACAAATGAGACACGTGTTTATGTTGCGGTCGTTTAATAAAACGAAAAATCGGTGCTCATGTTCGACCATTTACTAAATGAACGAACATAAACGAACTTTTTGTCGAATGATTCACTACACGTTAGTTCGTTTATAGGCCTACTCCAGTACTAGTGTGCTAAATGACTTCAAAACGGGCTAGATCAATAGGTTGGCTTTGGCCCCACTGAAAAAGAACCGCTATGAAAATCATTGACCCAAAGAAAGTAATTGCTTTCTATACTTATTTCATAAAAGATTATAAAATTTCATGATATCAAACTGAAATATAAAAAGTGGATTCCTTTTTGTGCTTTCTGATGGGTCATGAAATTTAAATAAATTATAGTGTTTTTTCGTATTTTATTTTATAACTATACTACTACATAGCTTCATTGAAAAAATACTATCGTACAAATACAATTTATAAAAAAGCATATGATTTATCTGCAAAAACTAAGACAAATATTAATCAATCCTTAAGAAGTATTGAAGTACTTTCTCGGGTTGCTTTTTGTTTAGTATTTTCCAATTTAAAAGATAAAGTAGAATCAAATTTGCTATAAATAAACTTTCTTAAATACTGCCATTTATGGTGTGGGGGTATTTAGTGACCACATTTTTATTCTCTACCAAAATGCTAATCAGTAAAATAAAATAAAATGATTGATTCTCTGGAATAAACAACATTCAAATTCCTCTTGTCTACAAAAAAGATTAATAATCTATCTATACATATAATAAACCAAAGCAATTTTAATGACATGGCATTCAAAGAGGCATTCTCCTCCTTGAGTGTGCCATGTGTCATCCCATGTGGCATTGAGATATTTTTAGGAAAAAAAATAATTTAAAAACAAAATTATATTTTTCTCTCTTATGTTTCCTCCCATAATTTTTAAACGTTAATATCTTTTATATACTAGATTTTTTAAAGAAAAATATTACACCAAATTAACGAGCGTTTTATTATCTTTCCAACGAGTACCATAGTGCTATATAAAAAACGGAGAAAAAAAAACGACTATTTTTTTGTTGGGTTTTGTTCAAACAGGAAAAAAAACACAAAGTGTTCAGGTAAATCATTAATCATGTATAAGCAAGTTACTAATTATGTTCAAATCAGTAAATATGAATTCTATTTTCAACATGCGTTAGCATTAGAGTTATACATTGTTTTAGGTTAGATATTAATATTAGAGTTATACATTGCTTAAGTTAGGCGTTAATATTGGAGATGTATTTTTAATTGTTTTAGGTTAGCTGCTACCCGAAGTTTTCATGCATGTAACTGTAAAGCGCATCGTTCTATTTTTATATGTAAAATTAATATGTAATATTAGATTTTTCAACCCCGGGACGTTCCCGGGGTATAATCTAGTTTTCTATATATTCATCACTTAGATTATAGCCTAATGATAGAGAGGAAATTCTCTTTGAGTGAGGTTAGTAGTTCAACTCTAAGGGTGTACAAAAAAAAGGTATAACATCGTGCAAAAGTTGTAAAGAAAAAGGTGTAAGAAATTAGCCGTTCAAAAAAAAATCTATATATTCCATTTTGTTTTAAGACAAAATTACAATTTTTGTCCTTTGTTTTAAGCAAAATTATGGATCATGTCCTTTAAAAAGAATACTTTCAGTCTTTATCCTTTATTTCAATAGTTTGTTACAACATTTGTCCTTTACACTAACTAGGTTAGTTTTTCACAGCTAAATCCCTCACATGCTTGGCACATGAGGGTATATTTGTAATTTCGAAACCTTTTAAGCCTATAATTCTCCATTCTCTTATATCATCGTCCCCCATCCATTTCACACTTCACATTCCCTATTTCAATTTATAGGATTTCAAATCAAAACCCAGACAACAGAACTGAAATTCAAACAACAAACATAGTGTTTTGTTGGTGTGGGCAAGTTGTTGTTGTATGAACTTCTTGAACTGCAAGGAATCCTGGTTGATGTTTCTATGATTCCTGTAGAGGGATTAAGATGTCGTTTCATTGGTTGGTGTGAACCACCAATGTGTGAAATATCCATTGCTGTCATCCTAGTTTGTTGAGGTCCCATAATGAAATGGAAGAACAACTCATAAAGAGATAGTCTACTGCACAAAAACTGAAGAAGCTGTTAATTATCAGTTGGGTTGGGTTTTTTCCTCGTTCTATCAGCAATGAAGATGTAATCAATGATGAATAGATACGAAAATACCTAGTTCTTAATTTTCTTTTATCATCCTCATCAGATTCTGATTCACTATCAAAATACATTATTATCTAACATATCCTCTTCCATAGCTAGTTATGAACTGAAAATTTTTCAATATCCATCATATCAACAATGTCCAGAAGACCTCTTTCATATTTACGCCCAGAAAATTTTGTAAATATGCCATCATGATGTAATTTGATCGAAAATAGATGGGGTAAACCAACTGCGTTTGAACATTTTCAAAGTTATAATCCAAAATTTCAAAAACAAAAAACAAAATTAATGAATCAGTGAATAAACTCACTGTAAAGTGCATCAACATCAATCTGGTCAAGTACTTGACGGATAAGGTAGTGTGGTTTTCTTTGATTATCGGTTGTCAGTATTGTCTAAAGGTTTAGATTAAATTGATGGTCTGATTGTGTGTTTGAAGATTGAGGGTTTTGAATGACAATTAACTGACCATTAAAAGGGAAGGGGAATTATAGGCTTAAAGGGTTGGGAAAATACAAATATACCCTCGTGTGCCAAGCATGTGAGGGATTTAACTGTAAAAATAATCTAGTTATTGTAAAGGACAAGATTGTAACAAACTATTGAAATAAAGGACAAAGACTGAAAGTATTCTTTTTAAAGGACCTGATCCATAATTTTGATGAAATAAAGGACAAAATTTGTTAATTTTGTCTTGTTTTAAAATTGTTATTTGCCTTCACCGTGTAAAATGTAGAAAAAGAATAATATCCAAGTTGATCTCCCGTATATTATATACAGGGGATGTTTGGTTAATTAAGGTAGCGTTATTGGTATGATAGAATGGAAGGGGGAATGGAATGGACCAT
>JAUTDX010006223.1:0-30466 GCA_030844895.1 Ambrosia x helenae
GTGTGATGGCCATCACATTGTGATGTTATCACGGTTGTGATACAAATGGTGGGGCGGTGTTCGCAGGCATCATAGGCATCATGGGGTGGCCATCACGGACCACCCCGTCCACCCTGATTGTTCTGAATAAAAGAGATATTATCTAATTACGTATAATGCTATGTAATCACGTAATCATATAATTGTATATGATCACATAACGCATTAGTATTTGTAATTTACAAAAAAAAAACTATAACGATATATTACTCAAATTAAATAGAACAAAAATATCCGTTTTTATGGTGTATTTTTAAAATAAATAAATAAAATACTCACTAATGTTGTATTTTAAAAAACGAATATTAAGTTATGAAAAAGTTACAGAAAGTTGGTTTAAAAGTGAATAGTACTTTCCCTTTCACCCATTGTTGGTTGCTAGATTTTGAAACCATTTAACCTTAACTATTGGGTTGCTCCTTATTCCTTCCTATTCTTCACATGATTTTTATCACTTAGGGGCTGTTTGGTAAGCCTTTTAATTAGGCTCTGAATCATTCAGTGCTGAATGATTCAACATTCAGCGTGTTTGTTTCAGCTTCTGAATTGAATGGTTAATGCTGAACCATTAAGATTTGGGATGTTGCTAAACCATTAAGCACTGAAACTACGCTGAACCTTAATTTGACTCTTCCTACCAATGTGGGACAAGAAAAATAACCATTAAAAGGTCCAACTTAATGATTCAGCACTCAACCATTCAGACCTCTAACCATTCAGCCCTCTTAATGATTTAGCACTTAATGATCAACCAAACAGCCCTTAGTATCTGATCTAGCCCTTACACACGTATAGTGTAAATTATTACACGCTCTGACCTAAATATGTATATGAGCACTGCATATTCTTAATCCAAATGGTTTGCCTAGCTAGATGTAAAACTTTGATTCAATAATTTATAATGTAAAGACTATATGTTGTATATTGTTCAATTGTTCTAAAAAATCGATCATATTTTAAAAAAAAAGGATGACCGAATTCCTTAATAAAATACACGTGAAAACAATTTTGTCATAGTTAGTCATACTCCCCCTTGATTAAATGTAAAAACTATATAACTTTCTATGGGTGGTTGTGCTAATTAGCTTAGAGTTTTATGCTTGGAATTATCTTATCCTGCCAAGAGAATTAGGAACAAGAGGTGTAGAATTTTTCCTGAGATGTTTTGTAGTCATGTGCTTGTAATCTTGTATTTGAATCTCTAGAGGGTAGGAATTTTGCGGTATTTTATTTGAGTAATATATGTGCTTGTATAAATCTAAGACGTCGTTAATAAAGGTTAAATTGAAGTTCACACACATATTAAAATGGTATTTAAAGAATCTAAACGTGATCAATTTCTCTTTTAAGTTTAGTTTTGGAGATTACATTGAACTTCTTGTTAACGATGAATTTTTTCCAAAAAAGAGAGTGTGTATTTTTAGAAAGTTGCTAAAATAGTTAAACAAAAGCTAAAATTGAACAGTTATTTGAAATGTTCCTGATCATTACATTTATGTCTTTTTTATTAGAAAATATGAATCCAAACAATTAAAAACAACTTTTCATGCAAGCAAGTAAAATTCAGTTGTTGGATATTGATTTTAAGAATTGTTTGAGAATATATTTTTTGATTAAAGGATCCATAATGTTGTTTATGCAAGCAATAGCACAAGTCCTTCTTTAATGTTGTTTATAATTAAAAGGAACTAGGTTGCAAAGGAACTTTAGGTCAGCCAGACGTTTTGTCAAAAGAACATACTTGAAATCGATGGTAAGGTAAACAAAATCGTGTAAAATCAATGATAACTTCTCTTCAGGAGAAAGGTGTGGATTATCAGAAGATTGATTTTAAGAATTGTTTGAGAATATATTTTTTGATCAAAGGAACCATAATGTTGTTTATGCAAGCAATAGCACAAGTCCTTCTTTAATGTTGTTTATAATTAAAAGGAACTAGGTTGCAAAGGAACTTTAGGTCAGCCAGACGTTTTGTCAAAAGAACATACTTGAAATCGATGGGAAGGTAAACAAAATCGTGTAAAATCAATGATAACTTCTCTTCAGGAGAAAGGTGTGGATTATCAGAAGATTGATTTTAAGAATTGTTTGAGAATATATTTTTTGATCAAAGGAACCATAATGTTGTTTATGCAAGCAATAGCACAAGTCCTTCTTTAATGTTGTTTATAATTAAAAGGAACTAGGTTGCAAAGGAACTTCAGGTCAGCCAGACGTTTTATCAAAAGAACATACTTGAAACCGATGGGAAGGTAAACAAAATCGTGTAAAATCAATGGGAGGGTAAACAAAATCGTCGATCCGACTGTTGATTTCTTTCCACAACCAGTACAACGAACTCTGTATGGGTTGCTTGTTAGCGCCGATCCGACTGTTGATTTCTTTCCGCAACCAGTACAATGAACTTTGTATGGGTTGCTTGTTAGCGCCGATCCGAATGTTGATTTTCTTTCCGAAACCAGTACAACGAACTGTGTATGGGTTGAGTGTTAGCGCCGATCGATTGTTAAAACTATCAAGAATCGGAAATTAGTAAAACAACTGTTCAGGCAAGCAAGTAAATTCAGTTGTTATCGGTGAGATATCTGTCAAAGATGAAGGCAACATACTTGAAATCAATTGGAAGGTAAACAATTCCTACTCATCATGAGGAATATCTAGCTCATCCTGGATCTTGGATTTTACATTGCCAAAGGTCTTGATGAATATCTTTATCGATCTCCTTGATCTACGCATAAATGTGAGAGTCGATTTCTCTTTTGCGGATGACTAACAAAGAGATGGTCTTTTTGATGAATGTATTATTCACAAATATTTCATCTTTCCCTTTGCAGGTGACTAACAAAGAGATGGTCTCTTTAATGAATGTGTTATTTACAAATATTTCTATCTTTCCCGCTACTTTATTCACAATTATTTTCCATCAAGTTGATACACGTTGGTGGTTATTATTTTGCTTTGAGTTAAATGCTAATTTAGTCCTGAGGTTTGTCAAAAATTGTCATTTTCATCCAAATCTTTTTTTCTTGTCATTTTAGTCCATGTGGTTTCATTTTCTTGTCATTTTAGTCCCTGTGGACTAACAAGATTTGGATGAAAGTGATACTTTTTGACAAACCTCAGGGACTAAAATGACAAAAAATGAAACCACAGGGACTAAATTGACAAGAAAAAAGATTTGGATGAAAGTGCCAATTTTTGACAAACCTCAGGGACTAAATTGGCAATTAACTCTTTTGCTTTTTAATTTTTTTACAATAATTTTATTAAAAAAATTAAAAAAAAATGAAAAACCAACTCAAAAAACCAACAAAAATACAAAGCGAGGCGCTTCGGGTTACAAATCACCTTTTTCGGACCACCGACCGAGATAGTTAAAAAGTATGCTGGGGTGTGAAAATAGAGGGGAGGGGGAGGGGGTGTTTTAATATAAGTATATAACCACCCTAAAAATATTGGTGGAATGGAATGCTGTTAAAGAGACGAAGGTTGAGATTGCCGTGAAGGAATGTATGTATGATTGTGGTTGTTAAGTGGGTGGGCCCAGATATGGCATGCTATCCATATGAATAATTCAAACACCGTCCGATTCATCTCATAAACATGATGTCACGTGATTACCCCCACCTTCCTCGGTGCTTTTCCACGTCAGCAACCTATAGATTTGGGGTTCAATTTTATTGGAGACACGTTACAACAGGGGGATGGTTTATTTCAGAAGAGGTTTTAATGCGAGAAGTGCGAGAAGAAATTAATAAATCATTTTTATCACTTTTAAAAAAATAAGAACATAAGAAAATGGTTGAAATGTGTTGTTTATTCATCTATCTTGAAAATAAAACATATATATGAAGCAATTTCATTAATTTGTGTAACCTACACATGTACAAATTTTGTGTAAGAACATTACCTACGCATAATATAACACATGTGTAGGAAAAGGTTTAAACCTTAAAAAAAAACATTTGATTGCATTAATTTAATAAGTTTTTGTATATAGAATATAAACAATGATATAAAAAAAAGTAAAAAAACTTAAAATATACATGAACCATTACTAATAAAAAGTAAGATTTAGGTTTATTCTCGCACTTCTCGCACTAAAACACCATTCTGAAAGTAACCTAACACCGTTACAACATATGTTCAACTCCATATGTAAAAGACCGGTGGGTATGGACTATGGAGGAGCCTCATCCTTTGAGAATGGTCCTCACATTAGCTGTTATGTTAGCTAAGGGTGTTTACGGTCGGTTTTCACGGTTTATTGATCAAATCGTGAACCAAACTATTAATAATGGTTTTTAATTTTGGTAAAACAAAGCCAAACCATGTCAGCATCACACTAACGGAGTTAGCCTTAGTTAGTTTAGGTCCGTTGGTTTCCAATATGTCGAAAGTTGGGACCAATATTGGTGATTTTCGTAGTTGGAACTGTGATTAAACTGTTGAGATTAAAAAAATGCGATTAGCCTCCATTAGTTTAGGTCCATTTTTCCAATTTTCAACTATGATTAAACTGTTGAGATTAAAAAATGCGATTAGCCACTTTCGATTTACATTAATTTCACAAAAGCTAAAACAATTTTAGTTAAGTTTGATTTATTAAATACAATACCTGAAATTTTAAAAAATAAATTCATATGGTCCGGTCTGATTTATACGGTTGGTTTTTGGTATAAACCGTAAACCAAACCGTTCACAACGGTTTTAAAAATACTAGAACCGACCAACCGAACATTAACTAAAAAACCGATTGTGAAACCAAACTGACAGCCGGTTTGCACGGTTTCACGGTTTGAAACTCAACCGTGAACACCCCTAATGTTAGCGTGGGGTAGACTCATCAAGAGAAGGATGAAAACAACGGTGTGGCAGATGGACCTCTTTCCCTTTAAGAAAAACATTAAAAAAATGAATATAGGCATGTGGTGGCTCATCAGTTTCGACAAGTGGACAGCTTGGACATGACGCACCCAGGGGGTGGTGTTGCCGGCCTTTGTTGGTCCTGGCCAACCCAGGGAAGGTACCGTCTACCTTCCTTAAATTTCTTTTATCACTTTGCTAATGTGATACTTTTAGTGTTTTACGTATGTTGGATGTACACTATGCATCTTAAGGATTAGAATTCAAAATTTGAACATTGAGTTAATGGCCAAAATCATCCTTGAGGTTTGGTCAGTTTTGTTACAACAGTCTAAAGTCGAAACCTTTTACATCTTGGTTTTTCTGTTTTACATTTTGTTGCCAAATTCGTCCCTGACACTAAACCCAGTTAACTATTGTTGTTAACTCTAGGGGTATTTTTGTCTTTTTAGCTGTCTCCTTTTTACATCCGGCTATTTTTGTCTTCTGGGGGTATGAATAACTCTGTTTAAATTGGGTTTTAAAAAGGGGTGCAGCAGCCAAAACGACAAAAATACCCTCAGAGTTAACGACAATGGTTAACTAGGTTTAGTGTCAAGGACGAATTTGGCAACAAAATGTAAAACAGAAGGACCCAGATGTAAAAAGTTTCAATTTTAGACTGATGTAGCAAAACTGGTCAAACCTCAGGGACGAATTTGGTTATTAACTCTTTGAACATTTGATGAGGTTCTTTTCCGAACTGAATTCGAATCAATTCGTATTTGAGTTTAGTTTCAAACATATCAAAATAAGTTGATTCAATGAAATATATCAATCCAACAATCATGCAACATACGGGAACATAACATTTATAAAAGGTTATACATGTGGGGTTCGAATCAAATACACAGTGAAAGACAAATAGGAAGTCGTAGTAAGGGTATCAAACAGACTCCAATTGAACCCATTCAAGCGGCATTGGAACCGTCTTATCGAACCCTACAACGTTAGTTTTTAGGTCTTCGTTTTTTGGGGTTTTAGCTTATAGTATTTAGAATATACGTTATGTCATTGTGTCTTTTATGTATCATTGTGTCTTTTTCTTATTTTCATCATTGTGTCATTTTTTCAATTCATTGTGTTTTTTTCTTCAGCATTGTGTTATATTTTTTAGCACTATATTATATTTTGTGACTCATTGTGTCATATTTCATGATCTATTGTGTTTTTTGTATCCTTCTCACTCTTCTTATTTTATTGCGCTGTGTAGAATAACTTGACTCTATACATGTGTACACCATTAATTCACAACCCCCTATACGACCGTATAACATCAAATTGATTAGGGCTTTATTAATAACATAGGTGATATGCATATAGTCTGCTCCTGGATAAAAGTACATAGCTACAGAGAGTTAAAAATAAAATCCAAACACCAAACAAATAACCACATTACTCTTACTTTGATTCTTGGGAAACTTGGGCCCTTGTGGTAATATCACGACAAGATAATAGCCATTTGGTGCATCTGGTACAATCGGAATGAGATGGTGTTTAGACAAAAGCAATGTTCACTACACAAGATAATAGGTGAAATCAAAGTATTAAGTTTGTTATGGGTGAAGACTCGGGCAAAACTAGACGACTTGGATTGGGAAAAGTGGCGTAGTTTTTCATTGTCAAATGTTAGGTGGTAATTGTGTGATCTTGATTTTGTAATTGGGTGATTGCTAGTAACCCGCTAGCGTTTGATGATTAATAAAAGATTTTGTTGGCCGTTCAAAGCTTCCCATATGAATGATTTTTCGACAAAGCTATTCAATTTTCTAGGGAAATATGTTGGTAGAGAAATCAGTATGGCCTTTCAAATTTATACATCAATTTTTTAAATATAGTCGGGTCCTAGTTAATTTGGTTAGGCATGCGTCTCAATGGGTTAAAGATTGCTAGTTTAAATCTTGTTATCTTGTTACCTCCGGTTTCATTCATTATTTTTCCTAAATCGCCGAAGTTGCTTTGATTTAGGGGTGTTTGGGATTGATTATTCAAAACAGATTATGCGTTTTGGAAAAGCAGGGGTGGAGCTGCTTATAGATTATTGCGTTTTGGTAGCCTAAAAATCTGATTATCTGCGTTTTCAAAACGCAATCCAAACACTAAAAACTGATTTTATGCGTTTTCAAAATGCAATAATCTAAAAATCAGATTCAAAACGCAATCACAAACACCCTCTTAGTTTCCTTTAAAAAACTCTAGAAAATCTAATAAGGTTTAGAATAAAGTGCAATTTTCATTCTTGTGGTTTGAGGGCAGGATCAAGCTAAATCCCCATTTTCAGAATCTCACATCCTACGTCAGTTAGTCTACTTTTTGAATTCTTCGAAACCATTCTTCTTACCGACTTCACTTTTTTGTTAATAATATAGTGAAAGGCAATTCTACCCTTATGTTTCCGTTGCAATATATGTCTCTGTGCTTTGCCACCACCTGACCACCACCTCCCTCACCCCAATAATCACCACCAGCCAGTTAGCCACCACCACCATCTACCGCCGCCACCACTAGTCTATCTATCTCTCTCTCTCCTCTCTTTATCCCCCCTCCCTATCTCTATAAACATGTCGCCATCACTACTACTCTATCTTTCTCACTGTTTCTCTCTATAAACCTGCCAGCACCACCCTCCTCTCTCTAAACCTCTGGCGGCAAGATGGGTACTCGTTATATACAAACACATAATTATTAAACTCTTATTCTCTCTTAATCAATCCAATGATGTAAATTCGTACATCAGCTGATTGGTCAATTCATCAATCTCCTTTTAGAATTTGCTAACATGCATTGCTCGTTCGAAGCAGCCTGATGAACCATGTGCATGGGCGTAGCTTTTAAGGGGCGGGGAGGGGCGGCCGACCCCCTCGAATTTTCGCTTAGAAGTTTTGATTATATAGTATTTGTATAGAAATTTTTTTGGTACATACGGTTTCGACCCCCTGAAACTAGTGATTTCCAACCCCCAGTGACTTCCGACCCCCCGAAGTCTCGGGTCAAGCTTCGCCACTAACCATGTGAATCAAAGCATGTTAATATCGTGGCACTGGCACTACGCATGCACGTACTGTAATTGACCTAAAATACTGCATGTTGTTGAATGTCTAACAACAAATTGTTTAATGCATCAATCGATTGCAAAACTTCACGCGTCAAACGGTTGTGAATTGCTAGTTCACACAAACTAAGTATGGAATCCACATACGCGAACTAGCAAAAAAATCGTGTAAGAATAAAGAAAAATCCCGAACGAAGTTTCGCCATACATCGCAAACCCTTCATCAACCCTAATTGCACCCTCGTGACGAATCTCCTCTTTCACGCCCACCAATTTCTTAACAGAACCAAAAGAACATGCATATTATCCCCAAAAGAATTAGCCCCTTTGTAAGATGAAGTCTTATTCGATCTACGTGTTGGCGTTATCGGCTTGACAAGAAGACAACTCCGAAGGTGAATATAGGAATCGATGGTAGATTAAACGGGGGTGTTTAGGAGAGCTAGTGTTTTGGCGTGTGGACAGAGGTCAACGTTAGGGATGTCGATTTATGAAATCTCACAGGTGGGTTTTGAGATCCTGCCCATCTATTTGCCCATTTGTACATATAATGTAAGGAATTCAGCCTTGTTTTCTACCAAGTTATTAAACCATGTTAAACATTTTTGACATTTTACTTTAGATCATGTAGGAAAGTGTCAGTAGGGGTGAGCATTTCGTGGTTCGGACCCACATGAACCTTGGACCCGACCCGCGAGAACCTTGGACCCGAACCTTTTTAAATATATGGGTCGGTTTCCGGTTCTAGATTTATATGAATTATCGGTTCCGGGTCGGGTCGGTTCCAAACCCACGGTTCTAATATAAGAACCACCAGAACCGTTTGTATTTATATTAAAAAACAAAAAATAATCTTTTTTAGTCTTTTCACTATTTGTTTTTACGTGTTATTGTAATCGATTTCATGTAACGCTAATACAATATTAAATATATTATTTATAAGAATAACAATGTATTTTTTTTTTGAAATATTTTTCGGCTTGATGTATATACATAGATGTGATATATTATATAATATATATTATACTACATCTAAATTTGAAGTAAATATTTATGTATTTCGCTCTGATGCGTGTGTGTATGTGTGTGTGTATTTATGATGTATACATGACAGATTCACATAATGTTTCGAGTGATCAAAATGACAAAACTGTTACGAAACATAAGTCGAGAAACGAAAAGTGATTTCAAAAATAAACTCATGGGCTATTGTTAGAACCATATGGAGGAATTCTTTTACGAGCATGGTAAAAGAACAGGAATATGTAATCCTCTAAAAGTGGCAATTACCTTAAAAGGTTCTAGAGGGTCAGACCCTTTACCCGACCCATCAGAACCTTTAGGACCCGGAACCACATAGCCTTTTAAGGTTCGGTTCGTGGTTCCTAATTTCCCAATAAAAGGGTATGCGGTTCTGGTGGGTACGGGTCGGGTCGGGTCGGTTCCGGACCCTTTTTAAGTGTCAGTGTGTCACGTCTACGACTCTGGGACAACATTTACAAGTTCTAATGTACATTACTACAAAGCATAAAGGGTAAAATAATAAATTGATGAAACATAAATAGCCCATTAACTAATTAGCAATTGAAGAGGCAATTAGGTTGACCGTTGACGTAAAGAGTTTCAAACCGTATCTGCCCACACGGGCTTGGCCCATTTGCCTTAGGCAGTCTCCTCTCTCGGCCCGACACCCCTTCACACTTTCCTTGCTTTTTTCTTATCTATTTCTGTCTGTTTTTCTTTTTTAAAATGTATGCATAAATACTTTTTCATTAAGACTATGGGGTGTGGTTCCCCTTCCCCCTTCCTCCCCCTTCTCCACATCAGCGCCACGTCATCTTCCCCTTCCCCTCCCCCTTCTAGGGGAAATGGTTCCCCCTCCTTCCCCCTCCTCCCTCTATATTATTATATGTATTGTTATTATATTATTATATAAAAAATATTAATATTAAATTCAAACTAAAGTAAAAAGTAATATTATAATAATATATATAATATTATAGTCTGCAAGTGGGGAAGAATTGCATTGAATTAAGGGACGGGGAGATCGGGACTTTTCTCCCGAGTACACCGATGGAAGATCGGGGGGGCGGTGTTCCCCTTCGGGGAATCGTCCACCTCATCTTTCCCGAAGGTTTTCCCCACCCACACCCCATAGTCTTAAATGAATAGATACATTCTCAGGTTGTCACATTTAAACTCACTAAATTAAGTTTCTTTTTTTTTTTAAGAGCCACCCACTACTTGCGTTGACATGACACAAGACCTGAAAACTGAGATACATCTCATTGTATTAGGCTATGGGGTGTGGTTCCTTATTGTCTACCTCAAAATCACGTCACTCTCTCCTTCCTTTCCCCAAAGTTAAGAAAATGGTTCTCAATTCTTCCCCTTGCAATTAACATCAAAGAGAGAGAGCGCACGTAGAAGGAGTGGGAATTCTACTCGTATCCACCAAAATACCGTGGGGGGGGGGGGGGGGAGGGAGGGAGGAGGTTCCCGACGGGAGAAAGGGCCACATGGGCTCCCCGTCTCCTACACCCCTAAGCGGGTGTTTGGCTCTCCTTATTTCCATCTACTTATACCTTGTAACTTTTCCAAAAGTCATAGGTTGTTTTTAAAATGTTTGGATGGTGGGCTGAAAATGACTTTTTTGGTTTAAATAAGGGGAAAAGGAGACGAAAAATGACTTTTTCAAAAAGTTAGTAATGTGTAATTTTTTAAAAAAGGAGATAAGGAGGTAAAAAAGTAGATAAATTAAACTTATAAGTTTATCCAAACATGTCCTAAGTCTAATAGGACAAACATTTTTGTAAAATAAAAACTCAGTTTATCATGTCAAATGACATATTGATTTTTTTTACCAACAAAAGGGAGCAGATATATAAAAACCTCAGCCTTATATAGTAGTCAACATCAACAAAAACTAATCGAGTTAACTTTTAGTTATTACGGAACCGTTGAAGAAAAATAGGTTAAAAGGGAGGTCCGTCGGTTACGACCAATAGCCGATAGTTGATATTATTTAAAAAAAATTTCAAAAGATTATACTTGTGTAAAATAACAGCAATATTGAATATTGTGTGTTTGATGGAGGTTTAATCTTTTGGTTTTTGTAATAACAAGATTTTGTTGGAAAAAGGTTTCTTGAATGTGAGTGTAAACTTCTATATACAAAATAAACTTTAAAAATGTCTGTGAAAGAACATCATTTTAGAAAAAAAGGTTGATAAAACAAATAACGCAAATCTAAACAAGTAATAGCATTTTCTATTTTGTTTTTTATATGTTTATTTATTTATGTATTCTTTTGGCTACTTTAATATTTTCAGCTACATGATTTCTTTACACAAGGAGTTAGATTTGTTTTAAAAAAATCCACTCAAAAAATCCACAATTCATTGTTGTTGGCACCGTCGTCACCACCTCCACCTATCCCTTACTAACCATTGTAAATAGAACATAGTCTGTGATTCATTTCCTAAAACGACTCATTTCAACACGAATCCATTTTGATCAGAACCAATTTCAACCATAAACAAATTAATATTTTTTTTTTCTAAATAGACCATTTTAACTTGAACTACTTTGTTCATAATCAGTTACCTAAAAGACCCACCCACTTTACCTGGTCTAATACATTAAGGGGTGTTTGTTTCAGCTCTTAATGTGACAGATGTCTGAATCAGTAAGACATTTACCTCTGAATGGGTAAGCATTATACTGAGTCTGAATGGTTTAGACCTCTTACTGCTTCAGTACTTAATGATTCAGACTTATTAATGGTTCAACACTTACTCATTCAAAAGTTGTCAAACAACTTTAAGACTTGTTAAATACCTCGTTGTAAAGCCACTTGGGTTCTAGCTCAGTGGTAAAAGGCAAAGCCTAAGAAAAGACTTAGGTTCAAAATTTAAATAAGATGAAAATAAGAAGATATTAACCGTTAAAAAAATACCTCTTTTGTAAATAAAAACTTTAGATTTCACAGTCCAAAACTTCTAGCAACTAATTCTGTTTAGGACTTTTATAGAACTTAATATTCAATGGCTGATTTCCGTATAGTGTTGGACTGTTGGTCATTGATTGACAATTATAGCATTTTAGTAATTATAACCATATTATTGTCGAATAGCTCATTTATTATGATATTTTTTGGATTTTGTATGTGAAATAGCAACAGTTCATCTCCAGGGGGTCAAGGATTTCTCTTTGGTAGACTAGGGTTCGCTATTCAAAAAGGGGTGGCGGTGCAACTTGTTGCCCGTCTACCTTCTATTGTGATGTAACCTTCGTATTTTTCTTTTAATGAAAGGTTTATTTACAACAAAAAAAATAGACTACCGAGACACCGACACCTTAAAACCCGAGAAACATATGAACATGCATAGATGAACAACTCTTTGTTGGATCGTAAAGGGCAACGAAACAAAAACATAAAAAAATGGAAGTTGTGTTAAAAATATTAACGGGTTTAAATATGTATGTATAGATATGTATTTCAATTGATCCAATGTGTTGACTTGACAATAACCCGTAATTTAAGGTGTTTGACTAATTGGAGAGCTGTAAAGCGGTTCCTGTGAGCAGCCGTGACACGCGATGGTCAAACTTCACACCGTTTTCTTCATGGTTAACACATGCAACTTATATTATTTGTGACACTTTTTCTAAAAAGAAAGTTGTCATGTATTAATAAGTTGTCATGCATCATGCAATTTCTATTTTCTAGTCTAATTGATTACGAGAGAGAGAGAGAGAGGTTTCTGGATGATCTCTAAGTTTGAGTTAAGTTGCCATCAAATGTTTTCTATTTTTAGATTGACTATTTAAAATTGTTGTCAATAAAGTTGTATATTGATGAAAGAGGCGTTAGAGACCAAATGACGCTATGCAGGGTTGTTTCATAAATCTAAATTCTAAACCTAACACAAAGTGGAGGTATCTACTAACTCAAGTTCTAGGAATAAAACTAAAAAAAAAGGTATGTGGAGGAGACCCTCTTGCCCCTGGTATCCATATTGGATACCGATCATCCCACCCCACAAGGGTTATGATCCCGGCAAAATACCTCAAAGCGTTGCCCACAAGATTCGAACTTGTCTCCTCTCATGCCCAACATTTATCATTGGTAGTGGGTACCACTAGGAAAATAATGCATATATACCTATAATATGCAAAAAGGGCTTTTGGTCAAGCAATATCCAAAAGTGTAATTCATTCCTAAAAAGTTGAGACTTCGAGACCGGTAATTTATAAATATGTAAAGTTAAAGAATAAAATAGATTGCACATATAATATCATAATTTTTTTTTTTGACGAGCCAAACGAAACTTTTATTCAAACCCAAACGACCAACAAGAAGCTGGCCAACAAAATACAAAATATCATAAATGCTTGTATTCTGTTTGTATCATACGACAAACAACTGGATGATCAAAATATATTTGTCCCCAAATGAACATTCTAATGTTAATAAGTGATGTATTTGGCATTGTATCTTTTTTTATTCCGTCATTGTGTCTTTTTTGCAATTTCTTATATTATATTTCTCGGCATTGTGTTATGTTTTATGATTCATTGTGTCATATTTATAATAGGAAAAATGGAAATAAATAATCTCAACTATTGACTATTGGCCAATAACAGTCTAACTACGAAAATCACCAATATTGGTCCCAACTTTCGACATATTGGAAACCAATGGACCCAAACTAACGGAGGCTAACTCCGTTAGTGTGACGCTGACGTGGCATGCTTAGGTGGCAAGATGATCCTACGTGGCATGCCACGTGGCAAAATGATCCTACGTGGCATGCCACGTGGCAAAATGATCATACGTGGCATCCTACGTGGCATGCCACGTCAGCATCACACTAACGGAGGCTAACTCCGTTAGTTTGGGTCCGTTGGTTTCCAATATGTCGAAAGTTGGGACCAATATTGGTGATTTTCGTAGTTGGGACTGTTATTGGCCAATAGTTAATAGTTGGGATTATTTATTTCCATTTTTCCTTTATAATATACCGCGACTTGTGTTTCCTTCTAATTCTTCTCAGTTATTTTACCTATGTAAAAATACTAAACCTAAAATAAAATCAAATATTAAAAAAATACATTACAAACTTCTAGTTTTTTTTTTGAATGGCAAACAACTTTTATTCCATAACCAATATGTACAATATCATCTAATAGCAAGATACTATGTAGATGGTTTATCCTTAAAACACCCAACCCCGATTACAATTACCCCAAAACAATTACAATCGCTTTTATATGTCAAATGCACACCATTTGTTCCAATCTTTTGAGAATTCGCTTGATCTACTCGTTATCCAAAGAAAGGATTGTGCCTTTATTTCACTAAGTGTTTCTTCCAGATTGAGTCTTTTCCCTTGGAATATCTTTTTGTTTCTTCCGTTCCATAAGACCCAACAAGTCGTGAGGATGATTGCATAAATCGCCCGCTTTCTTGATCTTTTGAGTCCATTAACGTTCCCTGCTTCCAATAGTTCTCTGAAATTGAAGGCAAAAATAGGTGGAATCTAATTACAAACTTCTAGTTAAAAAGTTACCATTCATGGATGGTAATACTAATACATCACTTCTAAATAACATTTTATATAAAAAAAAATGTGTACGTAAATTAGACAACACATTACACACTATGGGGTTGATAAATCGTCACCATGCTGGTTGAACCGTCGCGTCTAAACAGGGTCCCATACATATTCTCAATAACCACCTTCTTCCCCGCCAATAATAACCAACCATAAACTTCCAACTAACACAACGACAATTCATTCTACACACCCACAACCCGTTTTCCTATCCCGGGTCGACCCATTTCCCTCCCTCTTTCCTTCCCAGACGCCTTTATTTGAACGTTTCCCTTCAAGTCAAATTCTGTCACTTTCAAATACCATAAACAATAATAATAATAATATTTTCCAATCCCACCTATTCCGTTGTCTATAGAAAGCCAAATACTATTGATAGGCCGTCCAACTTAAACCTTTGTTTTCGTATCCGTTTAACAGTTGACTCAACATTTATGATACTACACAGGTTAGATTTTTTTACAACTTTCCATGTTTCATGTTTGTTGTCATAAATCATCAGTTATTATATTGAGTGATTTTTATTATTATTATTATTGGAACAAGTACGGTTTTTTGTAATTTGTTATCGAATTTTGTTATTTGGAATGCAATAGTTTGTATTGATTTTATTTATTTATTTTTTTTGTTTTTTTGGAACAGTTAACGATTTATGAGATGAAAATGAGTGGTGGTAGTGATATTGACGATGATTTTTTCGACACTCGTGAGATGTTTGCTGCGTTATCTGACTCAGAATCTGAACGTTCGTCTGATGAGTGTTCAACTTCTGCTTCTGTGTTAAATTATGATTCATGGATGGGTAATCTCGACAGTGTTAATGAACGAAGAAACCGGTTTATTCGATCCGTTGGTTTGAGTTCGAAATGGGTTGTTAAAGACGAAGAAATCGAACCCGAAAAGGATGATTTTCGGGCCGGGTTCGATAAATCAAAGGAGGCGAAACCCGAGTCTGTTGAACAAAGTAGAGACGAGGATGATGCGTTTTTGATCCGGCAGCCTTCGTTGTCGTGTTGGTCGAATCCGGTTATCGAATTGGGACCGTCGGGTTCGGGTAAAGATAATATTAGAAATCAGGATGAATTGGATGAAGATGCATCAATGAAACAGTCGTTTGACTTTGGGTCAACGTCTCAACGTTCGTCACGAAAAGAAAGTGAAAGTGTTCCAAGTAGTAGTTTGTTAGAAAGAAGAAAAAAGTGTAAAAAAGGTTGGTTACAAAAACTTAATGTTATGGCGCATTTGATCGATCATCAAACAGAACCAATCGCAACGATATCGGATGGTGTTTCGTGTAACCGAGAGATTCTAGTGCATACAAACAAGAAGAAGTCGAAAGAATTATCGTCGGTTTATGCCACACAAGAGTTTCCGGCCCATCACGGGTGTGTTTCGGTCCTTAAGTTTAGTCACGATGGGCGATACTTGGCGAGTGCGGGAGATGATGGTATTGTGCGTGTTTGGGCGATTTGTGAACAAGAGGATACAAAAGAATATGATATTGTGGGAAATGATTCGTCGATCTACTTTTCGACGAATCATCTCTCTGAATTGGCCCCTATCAAAGTGGATAAAGAGAAGCATCGAAAGATTAAGAAATCATCGGAATTGACTTGCGTTATCCTGCCGCCGAAAGTGTTTAGAATCTTGGAGAAACCGGTACATGAGTTCCATGGTCATGGTGGCGAAATCTTGTCCCTCTCGTGGTCGAAAAAAGGGGTTAGTCATTAGTGTTAGTAACTTTGTATATGGTAATATCTTTATAAATTCTGTATTGCATTGCAAAATCTTGAACATGTGTTTTGAACCCTATGTTGCAGTATCTTCTGTCGTCATCGGTTGATAAAACGGTTCGATTATGGCAAATCGGACTCAATGATTGCCTCAAAGTGTTCACTCATAACAATTTCGGTTAGTTTGTTTCCAGAATTTGCTATTAGATCGAGGCTGATTTCATATTTCTATGTTTTTGTTTGACCAATTGTGGTTGTGTTTGCAGTGACATGCGTGGAGTTTAATCCTGTGGATGAGAATCATTTCATCAGCGGATCGATTGATGGGAAAGTTCGGATATGGGAGATCAGCGGATGTAAAGTTACAGATTGGATTGAGAACCGAGAGATCGTCACTGCTGTTTGCTATTACCCAAATGGGAAGGTTCGTTTGTGTTCATTTATCTTCGTTTATACGATTAAGTCTTACCAACAGGCAACAACTAAATATTCTTAAACTTAAAATATCAACTAATGTAGATCTGTTGTCTTACTACAGGGGTGCATTGTGGGAACATTAGATGGAAACTGCAGTTTCTACGACATCATAGGTATAATAATTGTTGGATAGACTCTCCAATGTTCTTGGAACCTTAATTTTATAACAAGATTGATTGAATAACGAATTTCTTGTAACAGATAAACGGCTGCAGATCGACACGCACACGAGTGTAATGAGCAGAAAGAAATGGCCGAGGCGAATAACCGGATTCCAGTTCTGCCCAACCGACTCGCGGAAAGTTATAGTTTCGTCTGCGGACTCACAAGTCCGAGTTCTTTGCGGTGTCAACGTTGTGGGGAAATTTAAAGGTAAACACATGTCAATTACTTCACTTTTCGTTAACCTTTTACAAACGTGTTTCCTACGGTTGAACTACGTTATATAGGACTAGTTTTAATATTTACTTGACGCGTGTCGCAGGTAACCGGAATTCAGGAAGCCAAATGTCCGCATCCTTCACCGCGGACGGGAAACACATCGTGTCCGCGGGTGACGACTCGAACATCTACATGTGGAACCACATAAGTTCCGATAAACTTGTCACAAAGGCGAAAAGTAACTTATCAAGCGAAAGTTTCATGTCTCAAAACGCTACGGTGGCGGTCCCTTGGTGCGGGATCAAAAGCATAGCCGCGGCTTTCCCGTCACCAAGACCGACTGGACACGACAATGTTCCAAGAAGCACGATAAATTCGCCTAGAAAACCTTCTTTATCCCCGAGCCGAAGCTTTTTCTTGGAGTCGATGTTGAAGAGCCCGACGTTTCCAGCGGAACGGCTTCCGGACCCGACTCAAGTTAGCGTCTCGCCTTCGATGCGAAAGTCCGAGTACAAGTTTCTAAGGAGCGCGTATCGTAGCACATTTGTTGCGCCGCACACGTGGGGTTTGGTCATCGTGACCGCGGGTTCGGATGGTCGGATTAGGACGTATCTCAATTACGGGTTACCGGTTCGCCTATGATTTAAACTTAACTTGATTGTGTAGCATTATATTATAGAACATAAACATTTATCGTACATAGATTATTTACATGATTGGTGTAAACTGTAGGGTTGTTGTATTATGTAAAAAAACATATGTCAAGACTCGTATACACCATCAAAATTGCTGGGTTTATCTTATTTTTTTGTTTATTTTAATTATTTATTTAAATATGTTTTTAACGCGTGAAACGTCACGATTATCATGTCAATTTATAGTCCAATAACTCAACAAGTCGACTAATAAAATGGTACGTCAATTTCGACGACCGACTAAAATAATAATATGTCTCGTTATCTGACCGACTTATGTGTTGTCTTTAAAAAAATTTATTTTAATTTTAATATATTTTGAACCGTTTTCAACACGTCAAATACTTTGGTCAAAAATGGAGTTCAAAATTAGTATTCAAAAGATATGTGAAGTTCAATTCCGGCCATAAATTTGATGGAAAAAATAAGTTTCAATATCATCCGCAACTCCTCGCTTCATAACTGGTTAACCACTTTCAGCCGCCATCGTTCACCAAACACTTGAAAATCATCCACTACCACCGTATCGACAGTCAACACCACTTGCATAATCACTTACACCTTTCGATGTAAGAAAACTCATCGTAACACCATAACCCCTACGCAATCAGAATCATGAACGATCAAAATCGAAATCACGCACGACCAAATTCAAATATCAGTATATCACGCACGGCCAATTCATAATTACGCGCACCCTATATAGTTAGCTTCCCACGATAACTATCTTAAACTTCCTCTAAAAGTGTAAATGATAGAAATACACACAATTGGAATTGTTGAAACGCACACAATTGGTTCGCAGCCAAGTTCTGCTTTAAGAACGGTTTATTTAAGATAAGTAGGTTTGAATCATGTGTTTTCCTTTCTCAATACCTTAATTCACTATCTAGAGATTCTTCTTGAATGCATATGATGTTGGAACAATCAGATCATAAACACAAACAAACAACCGGATTTTGTGAGAAACACACTCACGACTCTTTTCTTTTTATTAAATAAAACCACCACACAAAATAACAAAGCATTGAAGCCTATGTATACTAGATACAACTTGATCACCAAGTTATCAAATCCTAACCCAACTAGACCATGACACTTTAATAGATAATAACATAATGCCTATAATTATCTAATCCTAACAACTTGATAAACATTAATGAAAAAACTAATAATTAATCATGATTAATCCAACATATGATTACGATTAATGATCAATTGGTGTTTTTTTTCTTTCTTCATTTACACTTATTATCTGTCTTCTTATTTTAAACTGACACTTATATGATGTATTTGAATTAAAGAACAGCCAACGTTTTCAAGTTTTAATAAATTAAAATTTGTGCCTTACTTCAATTATTATTTTTTTTTTAAAGGAAAACTTCATTAACAAAACTCGCTAGTCCTTAAAGCAAGGACTAAGCGAAAAACAAGATACATCAATCCAAAGGGAAATTACACCAAGTTTTCCAATCCTTAAATTTCCAACGGGATCTATTACGGATCCAAAAATAAGCCGTCGCCTTGATGTTCTCCACTAGCTGAACCGGATGCCTCTTCTTATCATTAAAAACTCGTTCGTTCCTTTCGTTCCATATCATCCAAATGGTCGTATACAAGATACCACAGAGGATGTGCTTAGAATCTTTAGACACGTCTTGGGATTCCGGTATTTGCAGCAAGTCCGGGATGTCAAACAAAAAGGAATGACTTATCTTGCACCAATTTTCAACTCGATACCACACCTCATTCGAGTAGCGACACCCGGTAAAAAGATGCGAAGTAGTTTCCATATTCTCCTGACAGAATCTGCAATCGGTTTGTTGTATAGGAACTCCCCGTTTGATCAGTTCAGCCGTAGTAGGAATACGGTTCCGAGCAATCCTCCAAGCTAGAATTTTGCACTTCAACGGTACCCATCCTCTCCATTTAATCCCAAGAGTGCCGTCTCCCGCGTTAGAGCTTGCTAGAAGTCTTTTGGCCGAAGACACTGTGAATTGCCCGTCCTTTTCTTCGGTCCATCTCCAACAATCGTTACCTGTCACAACCCGACCAACGTGGGCCTGGTCTAAATACAGATTGGTACCAAACTTACACAGCGGAAGTAACAATTATTATATTAAAGGTTTTAAATACAATTTCTAATTCCAAATATATAGAAATACAATACTTAATGAGTGGTTCAAAGGTATGCAAAGACGAAGCGCAGCGGTCGTCGAAGCAGTTGATGATGTGTAATCCTCAAATCAATCCAATCTCTAGCCATGCTTAGCTCTATACACTCTATCCCAATAACTATGCAAGGACGAATCATGGTATTCGTCGAAGCAATCGTCAAAGCAACTTCATCGAAAGGTTCTATAGCTGAAGCGACGTCTACCAAACGTATCTCTAGTCTTCAAGTAGTGTGGTCCTCGAGTCATATATTCTCTAATAAGGCATCTAGCAATCCACTATCTTGTAGCTCTATTGGTATGCATCTCTAATCCGCAGGTTTGATTTTAATGTTATGCCTCGAATCCATCCATAAGCGGTACCTGAACACATGCTTAAAAAGAGTTGGGTCAACAAATATGTTGGTGAGTCCGTGTGTGCGCTAAACTGGTTTTAAAATAGGTTTATTGTTCCAAAAGCCGGTTTATAAGTTTACATGGTTTCTCACAAAAATAGTTTATCATTCCAAAATAGGTTTTCAAGTTATTATGGTTCCACACATGGTTGTACTGGTGATGTACAAGCCACACCTCAAGCCTGACACTGAATCCATATACTCCCATTATGGATTCCTTGGCAGAATACGTGTCACAAATCTCAGTGGAGGGTTTCCCGGGTTTCCGGGTCCACTGTGTGTTGGGGTTTCCCCAAGTAGTACTACCCACATATTAAGTGGCCCAATTCCCTTGGGTTAATGAGTGTGAATGGTATCGGGAGTACCTTGTCCCATCATACTGGTTCGTTACTAATACGTTTTATTGGTTTTACACTGGAAGCATATGTTCACCCCAAAATGTTTATAAAGGCAAAAAGAGGGGAAGGTTCACGAGACTCACCTGAATGTAGTGCAAAAGTGTAAACCGGAATGCGTGTGATCACGTCCTGGTATTCTGCTGGTCAAGTCCTATGTCGACACACATTATTAGTCTTAGGTTCTTTCGTAAAGGTCTCACGTGTGGGACGAGCTCAATTGTATGGTTCTATGTTATACTATTACTGTCATTCAATATATGTTTGTAACTTTAGCTCATGTCAGGTATAACTATGTTCGATCCAATGGTCTAAATATCTACCTTCCAAGCTATTAAGGTCCAACTCTTATTATTCAGTGTCCATAAGCTAATTTCTATCCTAGTACTTATATATTTATGTATTTTAGTTCACATTGATAATAATGTCTCGAGTCCAGATGTCACTACTATCATTCCTTCTAATATGTTTATAAGTCCATGTTTAACATGTGGGCCGATTCTAGTAAGTCCGAGCTTAAGTCTAATAGTCCGAAGTCCCTCCTTGCGAGTTAGTGTTCATATCCGTATATCCTTGTATTCAATCCCATGTCTCGATGCTTATATTATTCCATTTATGTGTCTAGTCGCCAAGTTGTTATCCAACTCTCAATTGTCCAATTCAAGGTATAAAACTATTGTTCGAACTAAGTTGTGTAATCTTATTCTTGGTCCGTATATGCTCGTTAAGTCCCAACACGCAATAAATATATAATCTAAAGGTTATAAATAATATAACTATCGAGTTAGGGAGTTCGGTTATACCTCACTTTCGGATCTAATTCCAGTTGACCAAGTCGACTCGATTTACCAGGTTGACTATACAGTTGACCAGAAGATTAACCATCGTTGTTGACTTCTGTTGACCTGACCTGGCCGGACTCCTGTTTCATGACCCGTCAAGTGGTACCCGGTTCCAATCAACTATCCTTGTCAATCCTCCAGCCACGTCACCATTCATCTTACACCTTACACCTCTACGGTAATTCGTTCCTCATCTCAAACCATCGGTTACCGCCCTGACTAAATCGTCTCTATCAACTTAATATCACCTATCGTGGTCATCGTTACAGACCAACAACCACCATTACCATCATCATTTCACAATGAACCCTAACAGAATCATTATCGTTACCCATCTAATAAACAACAGCCATAACCATCGTTCACTCACATTTCTATAACTCAGTCGTTACCAACATCAACTCGTCGAAACCCTAGCCGCCGCCACTATCACCTTGAACTCCAAACATCACCGTCCTCTTCTCTTTCTCTCTTTCGATGTTCCCTTTCTCTGTTCGAGTGATCAACCCGTTACCTCGATCGGAATCATCATCCTTTGCTCATGGTGTTTAAGGGGTTCACGTGCTTCAAAGGGAAGAGACACGCCACCGTAGCTCCGCCGTTGGCGGTGTCGGAAGCCCTCCGACTTCCTTTTCTCTCTCTTCTCTTTCTAACTCTCTCTCTAATTTTAGTTTCAGAATATGTGAATGTGTGTGTTAATCTATGTTGGTGTAATAGATAACTGATCACTGTGTGTGTGATACGTGTCAAAAGAAGGTGGGGCATGTGTCACCATTTGGGGGTGACACATGTCCCGTTTGATGAATAATCACTAATCACGGGTTGGGTTCGTTGACGAGTATTGGTCCGGTCTCGTGACGTACACTCGCATATAAGTATACATATATGTTTATTCGGTTTTTAATTCCGTTTATAAACGCATTACTTATTATTTACTTTGGGTTGTTTAATTATTATAGAAAAAAAAATAATACGCGCAAAAATTTGGGTCCGGACTCGGGGTGTTACATTACCTCCTTGCCAATCAAAATTATAGATGTGTTGAAGAAGATCAAATAATTCATTTATCTGCTCTTGGGTTTGCGGCTCTGATCTCCATTCCCACTTTAGTTGTTTGTTTCCATTTACAGGTACAAGCCGATCACATACTTTGCACCACTTGTTCTTCTCAAGCCGAAAAAGATTAGGGAACAAGACACAAAGAGGGACATCAAGGAGCCACGTATCGCCCCAAAAATTAATATTTTTACCGTCACAAGCCTTCCAACAAAAAAGGAGTTCAGCGGCCTACCGTTAGGGAGATGATTGTCGCTGATTTTAACAATGGATTTCCAGCAACCATTCGATGAAGCATTACATGGCAATAAAGACCAAGGTCTACGTGAACCATGACACCCCAATATAATCTTCTTCCAAAGGCTACTACCCTCCTTTTTGAACCTCCACGTCCATTTTAACAACAAAGCTTTATTCACCTCTTCAATCTTGGAGATACCTAAACCGCCTTTGCTCTTAGGAGTCGTAACAACATCCCAAGCAACCCACGAGATTTTACCCTCAATACCGGGACCGGCCCAAAGAAACCGTCTCATAATCTGCTCAATAGTATCTACCACGGCTTTAGGCGCTTTATATAATGAAAGATAGTAAACCGGGAGGCTTTCAAGGACCGATTTCAATAAAATCAAACGCCCTCCAATAGACAAATGTCGAACCTTCCAAGAGGCAAGGCGGTTCCGAATAGTATCAATCACCGGGTCCCAACTTTTAACACGAGTCATCTTTGCACCAACTTGGATACCTAGGTAGGTAAAAGGAAAATTTCCACGTTTGCAACCTAGGTAGTCCAACATGTTATCCAACTCACCATCCACCGTGCAAACTCCATAGATATTAGATTTATGGAGATTGATTCGGAGGCCCGAACACAAATAGAAAATACGGAGAATTCTAGCAATGTTTTTAATATTATCATACAACCAATCCCCCATAATCAAAGCATCATCCGCGTACAAAAGATGACTCACATCCATCTCGTTATTAGACAAGCTATTACCTTTAAAAACCCCAACATCCCTAGCTTTATCAAGAATCCAAGACAAAGCTTCCATCACGATTAAGAAAAGAAAAGGAGATAGTGGATCACCTTGACGAAGACCCTTTTCACATTGAAATTCGAAAGTAGGTGATCTGTTAACCAAAACCGCCGCTCTAGAAGAAGCGCAAATACCTTTGATCCAATCACACCATTTCAAGGGAAATCCCATTTGAGACATAATAGAGATCAAAAAGTTCCAATTGACATTGTCATAGGCCTTTTCGAAGTCTATCTTTAATAAAAACGCTTTCTTGTTTCTCTTCTTTAAGTAAGCCACAACTTCATTAACCATGAGTGGACCATCAAGATAAAACGATCCGATAAGAAAGCCGATTGAGCTTCAGAGATAATATTTCCCATCACCCTTTTAATACGATTAGCGAGAATTTTGGAAATAACTTTGCTAATCATACCGACAAGGGTGATAGGTCTATAGTCTTTTAGGCCCATTGGAGACTTTACCTTTGGAATAAGGGTTATAACAGAAGACCCGCAACCTTGATTAATAATGCCGGACGCATGAAATTCCAGCAAGATATTAAAAAAATCATCCTCAAATATATTCCAAAAACGCTTAACAAAACGGAAATTAAAGCCATCGGGACCCGGAGCCTTGTTAGAGCCACAATCAAACACCGCCGCTTTAATCTCTTGTCTAGAAAACGCCTCAACCAAAGAGACCCGATCCGTGTCATTAATCTGCTTAATACCCGAACATAGAAGATTCGGCCGGTAAGGGTATTGCTCTTTAAAATGAGAGCGATAGAATCGTAATACTTCTCGTTTCACAATAGCCGGTTTAGTTACCCATTCGCCTTCTATCAACATACCCGGAATAGAGTTTTGAGCTTTTCTACCGTTCACAATATTATGAAAAAATCTAGAGTTTTCATCCCCCAGGGAGGCCCACTTGACTCGAGACTTTTGTCTAAGCTCTCGAGCCTTATGGAACTCAATACTTTCTAACGCCACTTTGCATTCAGTCCAAATCCAAACATCGGAATCCTCCACGTCTTTGGTCTCCATGATCCGATCCATCTCCTCTTTTTCTTCACGCAGACGAGTCTCTTCCAACTTTTCAAGTATGCTAACCTCTTGGAACCAATCTCGCAGCCGGTTTCTAAGGGAACCAAGCTTTTTAAGAAGATTAATATCGGCCGGTCCTTGAGCCACCCAAGAATCAAAAACTGAATTAATAACTTCAATACACCCCGGGCGATCGACCCACGAGTCAAACATACGGAACGGCTTGGGCCCGAAATTGGTATCAACAACCGAGAAAATCAAAGGAGAATGATTCGACAAATTCCTATTCAAAGCACGAACATAAGCATTTGGCCACTTGTTGAAAACATTTTCACAAACGAGAAACCTATCGATACGACTCCATGTATAAACGCCTTTTCTACAAGACATGTAAGTGTATCTAAACCCTTTCTGATTGAACTCGCGCAACCCCGCCTTGTTGATAAAATCGTTAAAGTCTCTAGTGCACGCCTTGTCGAATTTGGAATTCTTACTTTCTTCTCGATCTCGCACCGCGTTAAAGTCTCCAAGTAAGATCCACCACCCATCGCTTGTACCAATAAGATTATCAATTTTTGACCATAACAACCTTTTCTCATCTTTCTTTTGAGGAGCGTAAACATTTAACAAGTTAATTCTAACCGACCCTGCCATGAGCAAACCCGCAACGTGAAGGAAGTTGCTATCTTTAGTCACCTTGTCTTTCATAAAAACTTTCGGGTCCCAAATGCTAACCAAACCTCCCGAATTACCATTAGCTTCCACAAATTCAAATCGAAGCCCGATCCTCCCCAATAAGCCGAAACTAAACCGGGAGGATATTGCTACTCATCGTTTCTTGCATACCAATAAAAGAGACACCATTATCGAACTTTATTTTTTTAATCCATCCCGCTTTACCATTACCACCAACCCCTCTAATGTTAATCGAAATACAATTCATTTCTTCACCCCTTGTAAACCTTCGGTAACGATGGAATCCTATATCAATGCATGAGAGTTGGACAAATCCGCACCTAGAATTTCTCCCATAACAATGGTGGCATCCACTTCTGGATCTTTAACACCCGATGAAACATCATTGGAAGAGTTAGAAACCCATTCTGGAGAATTAACAGGCCCAATCTCGACGTCAGTGGGTTGAATATTCAGGTCCAAGTCGTCAGCCTGGGCTGAACCAACCAAATCAGACTTCTTGTTTAGGCCCAATAGAGGGTCAAGCCCGAAGACATCTTCATCATCTTGATATCTATATTTCTTTCCCACTTTGGATTTCTCTAGACTACTTGAATAAGCAGGATTAATCTGGCCCACCGAGCCCAAACCACCTTTCTTTTTTCTTTTATTAATATTCGGCCCATTAAAATCCCCAGCCCCATCTAAATTACAATGAGCCTCAAAATCAAAATCCTTACCTGGAATGAAGTCCTGATTATCCGGAATATTCTCCAAAATAATAGGAGTTTCAACTTCACAATGATTGACCTCATAATTGGCAATAACATCACCATCAATACCATCATTAATGACAAAAAGAGATTCCAAACCTGGGTCACCACCAACCGGACAATCCGCTGCAGCATTTACCGGCGTGACGTTGACCTGCTCTTCCACGTTGTCTCCTTCATGCATGGAAATGTCAACATTAACGTCATCATCCTCACGATCATCAGACGCTGTATCCGACGACGTAGGAACTTTGTAAAATTCCGGAACCCAAACGCTTGTTTCTTCCGTTACCTAGACATTAAACTTCTTATCCTTCCAAGTAACCGTTATTTCCTCCTCGATCCTTTTACCATCACCGGCGATGATACCCATATAGTCATATGAAAGATCCCCGTCTTCATCATTCCTACTCGGTGTATGAACAACCTTACCAACAGAATTCCCTATAGCGTTGATAACCTGAGACGAAAGAAGATGCAAGGGAACACCCACTATCTTAACCCAAGCCAAACGTTCGAACGTGAATATTTGTCCTTCCCAGAGATCTATCGAGGAGAAGCGACCCAACACTTCCTTGGCTGCATCACGAACCGAAGTCGCTGTCTTGCTGTCTTAAAACGTTATCAACACCGATAAGCCACCAATGTATTGAATCTTACCTTTACCAGGGCACAAATCATTAAGAATGATATAGATGTTTTTAAGAGCATCTAAATCAATCATACGGACAACCAACGCCCTCCCATGAACACCAGTTAACGCATACGCATTGTCATCAACCATCACTGTTTTGCCGTTCTTCATAATCCCTTGTCTACCCAGGAGTGTATCTGTGAAGGACCGGTTACCATTATAGAACGATGAAGGTGGTTTATCAATATTACGTCCCACCTCTTCCCCGTTAGTCTTCTTCTTAGTGTTCACCGGATCAGGACGAATCTCTCCTTCCTCAAGCGTGTATATTGCAATATTAGCCTTCAGCCAACAATCTCCAATACACGTGTTGCGAATCTTCTTGATTATCTCCTTGGAATCCTTAACATCTAGAAAAGAAACAAACCCGAAACGATTACCAAACTTTTTTTCTTGCATTATTGATTATTATGAGGTTAATATGATTTGTCATGCATGATGCATTATATAAATGCTCTCCTTCTTAGTTAATTCTTCATTAACCCCTTTGAGGACCAGAATGTTTGTTACATTTGGATCTATGTAAATGAATTGCTTTGCTTTGATTCCAATCAAAATCACATCATGTATTAATGGATTTCAAACAATTTCAGAACTTATCAGGTGGTGAAAATGAGTAAAGCAACAAAAGAATGAAAAGGATGTGGGAAAAAAGTGAATCAAAAGAAAAGAAATACATGATATCTCATGTTTTGGACCATTTTGATCACATCACGCACTATCATGCTTTGGTTTTTTGTGCAGACCCGGTACATAATGGAACATTCACACGGTCAACATCTAGTAATATGGACGTTATATCCGGAAAATCTCAAAGAATAAAAACTATGATTGTGAATAAAAAAGTTGATGGTGAAAGGTGAATAGTACTTTTAAAAACATGGAAGTTCCATGACTTTAAAGTTACGAAAGCTTTAGTTGAAACTGTTATAGTGAACTTAGTTGCATTATTATTATACTAAGGGTCTGTTTGGTATGGGGTAATGGAATGGATGAGGGAATGGAATGGACGAGGTAATGGAATGGACAAGGTAATGGAATGGATCATTACCATTCCATGTCTTGTTTGGTTGTCATGTGGGAATGAAACAAAACATTACTCTATAGTGTTGGATAGGTAGGAAAAGACGAATGAATAAAATCTGTAGTGAGTGGCTATGGTGGGTGGTGGTCAGTGTCGTGATGGTGGGCGGTGATATGTGGCGGTAGCGGTGGTGGCGACGGGGAAGGTGGAGGTGGATCGTGGTGGTGGCGGTGATGGTATGTGGTGGTGTGTGGTGGTAACGTGGTGGTGGGTGGTGGCGAAGATGGCGATGGGTGGAGGTGGATGTCGATAATGGTGGGTGGCGGCGGTGGTGGGTGGGTGAAGGTAGTGGGTGACGGTGGTTGGTGGCGGCGGCGACGACAGTCGTGGGTGGTGACGGCAAGGGTGGGCGACGGTGGTGGTCGGCGTTGGGTGGTATTGGATGGCGGCGGTGGGTGGGTGACGGTGGTGGGTGGCGGCGGCGGTGGTGGGTGGCGGCGGTGGTGGGTGGGTGAAGGTGGTGCGTGGCAGCAACAACGGTGGTGGGTGGTGACGACGGTAGTGGGTGGTGGCGGTAGCGGTGGTGGATAGTGATGGAGGTGGTGGGTGGGGACGATCGTGGTGGGTGGTGGTGGTGGTTGGTGGGTTATGGTGTTGTTAGTAAAGGGTGAATGAGTGATGGAATGAAAAAAAAAACATGGAGGGTGGATGGAATGGATTTGAGGGAATGAAATGCCTTGTGGAATGGGTGATTCCATTCCTTTAACCAACCAAACACACTATTTTTCATTACCTCGTAATGGTCCATTCCATTCCCCCTTCCATTCCATCGTACCAAACGCTACCTAAGGGTAAAATAAGTTAGAATGATGAGAAAGATACAAAATACGACGTATATAATATATCATAAAATGTAACATAATGTCGAGATAAAAAGACATGATGAATCGCAAAGAAAAAAAAAGACACAATAGCAAATAATAAGCCCAATTAGAGGTGAACAAAAAAACCGGTTCTAGAACCGGAACCGTGGGACCGGAACCGGTTCCGGTTCCAAACCGGTATACAGTGGAACCGGTTCTGGTTCCTCTAGAAACCGCCGGTTCCGGCACCGGTTCCACTATTTTAGCCAAAAACGGTTCGGAACCGGAACCGATCTCAAGAACCGGTTCCACCGTTAGAATAGGCCAAATTCGTTTTTTTTAATCGTTGGGTTCGTTTATAGCCGTTAACTAGCCGTTTCTTCACCCAAAATCACCATTTTGCCACCCTTGTTTAGTATAAATAGGTTTTGGATGTTTTGCTTTTACTACATCATTCCGTTGCTTCATCTTCAAACCCATCCCAAACGGTTCTACAAACGAGCCGACCGTTGTTTAAATTTTCGAGACGACATGAAACGCCGAACTTTTTGACGAAAATGGTTATTTCGACTTGTGTCTTATGTCGAATGGCGAAAAAAAGCACGTTGTAGAAAGTTGTAATTTCATTTTCCATGTTTTCTTGTTTCGAAATCCTAAAAAAAATAATAAAAGTTGTAATTTTATGTTTTATTTTTTTTTGCCACCGGCTTATTATTTATTTTTTTAATTGCGCGCGCGCAAGAACCGATTCCGGAATCGAAACCGGAACCGAACCGAACCGAACCGGTCTTAAAAAACCGGTCTTTGGAACCGACGGAATCGGGACCGAAACCGGACGAATCGGAACCGACACTGTAGCGGACCGGGTTCCTAAAAAAAACGATTTGTTCACCTCTAAGCCCAATGATCTAACAAAAATTTTAAAATCTACAAGTTGAAAATACAAAAGCGAAAACCTAAATCTTAGATCACAGAGTTCGATGAGACGGTTCAATGCCGCTATAATGAGTTCAACCGGAGTACGTTTAATACCCTTCCTACGATTTTCTATTTTCAGAAGACTATGTATTTAAACATTCCCTAGATGAAAAATGCAACTATTGCAATGTCACCGGCACGTAGTACACACAGTTGTTGAGGAGCTTTAAAGTTCTGAGAAAAGATTAAACTTTTCGATGTTAACGTTTTGCTTGATTGTGAAATAAAAGTTTTTGGTGTTTTGGTTTTGACGATGGAGTTAAATTTTACTTCAAATTATAAATAACTAGTCAGACTCTCGCATGCTTTGGTGCAAGCTTTCTGTCAGTTGGCCTGGTTTTATCGGGTGTTATTCAGTCAGTGTCATTTATGTTCATCACGGCACTGGTATTATATAGATACTCAGTATATCTTACTTACTATACAAAAAAAAAAGACTTAATTGCTAATATAAGCTTGTGTTCAAAGAAATGTATACAGCCAAACTACCAAGACTTTATTGTTAATATAACTCTTTATTGCTGTATATATCTTTATGAGAAAGTATATGGTAAAAGTTCCTTAACACGTGAGAAGTGGTAGGAAGCCACTAGAATTTGCCATCTGTCAATTTAACCTAACCACAGT
>JAUTDX010006224.1:0-20839 GCA_030844895.1 Ambrosia x helenae
AATTGTGCATCGTATCGATTTAAACGATCGATAAGCATCATATCGATGCTAGGAGACCGAGACATGTTCATGCTGGAAAGATTAGTAAGTATGAAATGTCAAAGAAGAAGAGTGAAACAGTCAAGAGTGTTGCTGTTAGTGAAAATTGTTCACACCACAACTGCTTGTACACGAAGCATGAATTCGAATTCGACGATTCAAGTCACTCAAATGGAGTGGCCACAGAGTCAAATTGATGCAAATGGTGCTGTATTATTTTAATTATTATGTTCATCATTATTATTATTATTTGTTAAAATCATTTCTTTTACAGTTAGTATGCAAATGATATTATAAACAACACTTGTTTGCAGTGATATGTCAAGAGAGTCATGGTTTGATTCAGTCAGCAAACTTGAAGAATCGGATTCGGATGATGAGTTTAGTAGTGTGGAAGGAGGTAACTGCAGAGTGTATACTTTATTTTTTTTTGGTTATATAGAATTTAATATTTAGGGATGTTTTTTTTAATCTTTTATTATTATGCATCAGAGGGACAAGTAATTCAATATCATACATAGTCATACCATGAAAGTTATTTGAAAATATATAATTATATAAATGCAAAACAGAGAGTAGCTGCACAAAAATGGATTTGGAGGTATGAAATTTCGCAATCCGGAAATAAATGTGATCAATGTAACTTGAGCAAGATTTAGACTGTCATCACGGGAGCTTGAATGGGGATAAAAGGATGATGTTGTCATTATAAGGTATGCTGTTTCTAGTGATAGTTATAGTTTGATTACAGTTTTGTTTTAATAGATATGATTATCTAGTTTATGATTTTATATACTAAATTATTTACGTTTAGACTAATTACTAATAGTTGATGCAGGGACGCAGACTGAGATAAGGACGTCAACAGTTATCAAGCTTTCGTTAAAGAGAACTTCACTTGATGGAGACGAAGCCAATGAAATCCGTAAGTGCATTTTGCGCAAATTTAGGAAATAATGGTTAAGAGTTTAGAAGAAGCCAATGAAATCCGTAATGTTCGTTCGGTCATCAAACTTAAATAAATCGACATGAACAACCTTGATTATGTTGATTGGTCACACGACAACTCCATCTGTTTCAAAAGTTATAACCATTTAAAGTCGATACATTTTCCATGTGTTCCTGCATTCCCTCCCTCTTCCATATCCTAATCTTTTTTTTTGACGGTCAATTGAATCACTCACGGATCACTGGAGTATCATCGTGCCACCAGTGTTACCACGCAATCATATTCCACCACTAAGTCACCAATTCAGGAGGAAACTCATAATTATGAGAAAACCCCCTTGTGAGATTCGAACCCAAGACCATATAGTCCCTAAGTCGTATCCCACCACCAAAGATGCCGCTGGCCTATAATGCCTTGGCAACATTATCCTAATCAATCTATTGCTTCTATGTTAGATATTCAAGTGCTAACATTATCTGTTTCAAAAGGGATCTAAACCTTGATGCTGTAAGATTTATCATACACCTTTTGGATTATGCAGAATCTTCCAGAAACTTTCTTTATCGGCCCCGAGCAGGACTCTTGATCCCGTGTTCTACAGACAGAGAAACCGACTCCTGGATGCTGGTCTGTAATTGACCCTTCATGCTTCACTCTCCGAAGTGAATCCTTTTTCAAGTATGTTACCGACCTCTCTTACCGTCTAGAAATACAAGTTACATACAACATAATAAACCATATGGCATAGCGTACAAAAATGTTAACTGTGTACAAAAAATTTTCAAGCAAAATACCGTTGAAAATGCCACCCCCAAAAGTCAAACTTGGTCAAAGTTACCGACACGTCAGCTGTCAAGTCATTTTTGAAAGTTGGTTATCTTATGATGGTTTTTTCCTGCTTAAAAGCAGTTTGTTAGGTAAACTGAATTTTAACATCGGTCCGTTATCTGTTTGCAGAGACAAAAGGAAAAGCCCAGCCCCAAATTACAGTCCTTATACTCCATTTGGTGTTGATCTCTTTATGTGCCCAAGAAAAGTTAACCACATTGCTCAACACATTGAGCTTCCTTCTTTAAAAGCCGATGGCAAATTGCCGCCTCTCTTCGTTTGTAATATTCAGTTTAAAGTATTCTTTTTTTGCACTCGACGTTCTTTTTACATTGTCCGGTCATGGTTAATCGGATCAAATTTCTTATACATATGTTTATTTGGTTGTTACAGTTGCCTACATATCCTACACCGATGTTTCTTGGTGATAGTGATGGTGAGGGTTTTGAGCCTTGTTCTATATTTCAAACTCTCTGAAACATATGAGAAAGATATATCTCCTCAATTTCAGGAGTTGATCAAGGACTAAGATTATGACTTTTTTTGTTTTTTTTTTTGTTATATTAACTATTTTAGTGTCATTTTGCTAGACTTTCGGCATCTTCATATGTATGCATGTATATATTGATATCATTGTGTGTATAGATGGCCATTCAGTATAGTGCGAGCACCACATAAACAGTGGCGGATCTAGAAATGAATTTCAGTTGTAACGTTTTTCATTTTTTTCATTTTAGTAGCACGTTTTCCAATTTCGTAAAAAAAAAAAAACAATTTTTCCACTAATTTTCCATTACGCGTGCGAAGTTGAGTAGCATCGGACGCAGCACCTAGTTATACACTAGGTCCGCCCCTGCACATAATACATGTAACTTATGCTTCACATGTGATATAAAGGCGGTTATGAAACCACATAACCGCCTTTGTTTCCTCTCCCACTACATCTCACCAACATTTATACTTAACAAAAACTTCTCTAGATAAGAAAATGTATTTTAAGGTTTCTTTAACCATCATGTTGGATGTCCAGAGTTTGGTAGAAGATGAAATGGAAAAGGCAAAAGGATTTATGAAGGACTCGGTTGTACCTTTTAAGAACGGCTAAAGATCGTCGTTGGTGTGTCAACCCCGACGACCTTGTTTCCAGTAACACTGAAAAGAAACTTTTGTATGCTTACAATGAAAACCCGTTCTTTCACGCCCTCAACACAAGTTTTATCAGTACCCATATTTCGATTTTGTATTTTCTTTTTTCATAATAAAACATTTTGAATTTTACTTGACTGCAGGGTCAAAATTACTTTGAAGTAGACCTTGACATTCATCGGTTTAGTTACATAGCAAGGAAAGGTTTAGAAAGCATTTCGCGATCGCCTTAAAAATGGTATATTAAACTTAGGCCTAACAATTCAGGTACATCAAAATAGTAAACACCATCTGTTTTTATTGATGTGGAATAAAATATGATTTTTTATGATAGTAAAATATGAAAGAAACTAATTCAAGAATGTGTTTATTTGAGAAAAATAGGCTCAAAAGCCAGAAGAATTACCAGAGAAAGTGTTATGCTGTTTGAGATTGAACAAGATTGACTTTGTGAATCATGGTCAAATACCTACAATCATGGCCATGGATGGAGATTAACATTCTTTGACTTTTTACTTTTTTACTTTAGTTCTTCTTCATCATTATTGTAAACATTTACACCTAGTGAAGGAAGACTACAGTTATGTGTCTCTAGGTCCTGAACAAAACACATAGGAGATAAAGATCATGTTTTTTTAACTATGTAAATATCAATAAGTTAAGAGTAAGTATGGTTGACTTTTTTTTTCATAGATTTTTTATTAGACTTTAAGCTTGCAGCTCCTTGCATATCTTTGAAATTGATGTATTAATCAACCACCACTTTGAATAACATACCTTATAAGGATTTTTTACTATCTTCTTTTGTGTGTTACCTACACGTGTGTCATGTCAATGTTTCAGTGATGGAATCAGAGATTTTTGTTGAGGGTCATTTTCTTCATTGAATATAAATTTAAATAAATTAAAAAATCCAACACATTCTAGTGACCGGAGGGTCAACGGACCTTCGTGAGTCTTGACCCCCTAGTTCTGTCCCTGCAGTGTGCTCCCATGTACCATATCATACAAGTTGGTAGGGGTGAGTATGAGTCACGTCATGTCGGTTTTGGGCTAAAACCAAACCTATAACCGAGGTTTCAGATCTTAGAAGTGTGTGGATTCAAGCTAATTTCAATCAACAAATCCAATTATTTTTGCACCAAATGGAGTATTAGCAAACATATTTTGACGATTGTACGTGTTATGAGATTACGTTATTTTTTGCTTAGTGCAATACATGGTTTTTTAAAGACTTTAACTTTTTTTTATTACCAAGTATACAAAAATACATTTATTCAACACGTATAAAACACAAGATCTTGACCTAATTTTAATTTTGCCCTTGACTTAACTAGGTTGAGATAACCATGTTAAAAAATGGACTATTTTGGCGCATTTCATCAAACTACTGGATTGTTCAGACAACTATTTCATTTAAGCTGGACTGACAAAACCCGTCAAACCACAAGAACGGTTTTAGCTATTTACTCATTTATTTTTATTTCAGTCAATAATCCTATAATTTGTTACCACAAGTAAACTAACTTAGTTCTACTTTGCTAATATCATCAAAAGACAAGGGACCAATATGTTACAATCCAAACCAACAAAGGTTAAAACAGTAAAACAAACAATTAGGGTTGAGTTGACTATATAAACAAAAGAGATGCAAGAAGGGTAATAATAATATGCGCCATAGGCCGAGCGCTTATCCCGTAAACGAAGGGGTGGCGTGGTATTTACACGGAGAATAAGGTTTCCATTAACGTGACGCACACCTTGTGCGATTGGCGCATATCAAATCGAAGCACGCACGACAATTTACTACTGCTGTGCGTGCTCGGGATTCAATGGCCGCTTTCTTGCTTTCATCTGCAAATAAAGCGATATGATTTCCCTACATTTTCTCTTTACTTATTATTTAACTTATTATTATTATATTATTGTTATTATTTAGTTTATTACAGTTTTTGAGTTTTATTGGCTTTTTGTTGTTTTATTACTATATTTATTTTCTAGAGTTTTGATGCCGATGTGTTAATTTGAGAGATATTGTGTTTGTGTGTTAAAAAGCGAGGGCTTCTATAAGTGATATGTTTAAAATATACATTTGAAAGGTTTTTTTAGACGTGTTTTAGGCTTCTTTAGGGATAGTTTAGGTTGATTCCGAGCTTGTTTAGGGTTGTATATTTGTTTTAGAGACATTCAACTTGTTCAACATGATTTTTGGCTGGAGTCTTTTCCGAACTTTAAGCGAAAAGGCTGTGTCGGGCATGGAAAGTGGAGGCGCGTGCGCCTGGTTGTGTCTTGACAAGAGAGATTTCAACTATGTAAATTACTAGATTCATTGATATGTAAATAATCTGTTATAATTTGCAGGGGGAGTTTAAGTACAAAAGATGTGTGTTTTGGGTAATTACATTACAATTACAATATATTAAATAAACAAACTTAAATGAATAGTGATAAAAATAAATAGTAATTTTAATAATATTTAATTCAATTAATTATATTATTATTAACTACGGAGTATATTATTATTATTTTATTATATTATTTTATTTAATTAACTATATTATTATTTTATTATATTATTTTATTCAAAAACTTTATTATATTATATACTATTAATATAAATAACATAATATTATCTAATTTCGTTACAAATTTCATGTGTTACCTTATGTGTAAATTTCTTTATTTTTTTTAACGTTTAAAACCAAAATGGAATCTCGATTGTATAATTCATTGATTGATCAATACCTCATCTAAATCTCAATTGTAAAACGCGTAAATAGAACTAGTGGGTTTAATTTAGCTGGGTTAACATGTTTATACCTGTATTGCTTTTAACTGTTTTATGTATTTAAAAATTCAGAACTGGCTTATATTGGTTGTGACTGCTTACCATTTTGGTTATGGTTTGTGTAAAAATAACCAGTGTCATATGGGTGAGGTTAAAATTTAAAAACTTGGATAAGTTGGTAAATGAGTAATGGGTAATTTGATACTTGATAAATCTATCAATTTGGTCTGTTGAATTATAAGTTTTTTTTTTTCCATGCTTTGCGACAGGGTCTTTATACCTTCTTAGTGTATGACAAGCGTTGTTTTTGTGGAAGTGTAAGGCTAACAAATTGTAGCTCGTTGTCGTTGCAAATAAGGCAACTGATATGCGAAAACAACTTTGTTGGTATCATCATCGTGTTGTGTTAAAAATCCATGGATGTTAACAGTTTCTAAGATCACCATTATCAAAATCTACAAAATCCAAACACTTCTAGTATTTGAAATTCCGATGAGTTGAACACTCTAAATGCAAATATTTATACCAAGTCATCTCTCGTAGATACCCTATATGGTATGAATCAAACATGAATATCATACATTTTGAAATCATCACTTGTCGTAAAACTCTTCGACTCATTTTTTCAATTAACAATTGTCAGGGCATTTGATCAATTGTGGATATAAACTAAAGTCATCACCATTGTTTGTACAACAAAGACAAAAGAATCCATTTCAACTATAAACCATCACACTTCTATCAACTTGTAGGCATTTGGACAATAATCACCAACAATGGTTGATTTCTAAAAATGATGCTGCAAAAAAAAAACTTGCGGGCTAGATGTTAAAAAAATCAAGGGTCAAAACCGATATCAAATCAAAGCAAAAACGCTTTGTGTGGCTCAGAGTTTGTAAAAAAAACATGGCCACCATCCACAACAAACACCGATAATGAATCCGCTAGCATGGCCCTCCGAGCGTCGGTTTGGCTCGGGCGCACGCGCCTAGGGGTGGGGGGGGGGGGGTGATGTGGAGGTGTTTGATTGGCCCGTTTAAAAATCAAATTCATTTAATTTACGTTCAATATAAATCAATCCAACTAGTGGGATTCAGAGGCAAGCGTGGCAAGCCTTGTGATTTGATCGGTACCAAAAAACTATGAAACAAAGCGTGTGATAGTTTGACCGGGTTGCACCTACCTACAATTAAGCTTTGTTGTAGTGCGAAAACCATAGGTAAGTTAGGAATTCAATCTAACGCGACAAAGGCTATGAGTTCCAAACCATTGTGTCCAAGACGAAGCGAAGAACCCCGGCCCAAATCTCATACACGAGCCTCAAAGATGAATTTTGGTCCAGTTTGATAAGCCCAAATCATCCCCCCGTTGTAAAAAACCTAATGTCCAGGTCCAGTGAGTAGCCCAGTAAATATATGAGTAAATATGGATTTCTATCGTACACAAAAGCTATATCATAAATCAGAGTAAAACAGGACAAACCTTAATACCCACTGGAGCCCATCATCAAATAAATCAAGTCAATTCCAAATCTATAGTCGGTCCAATCTAATCCCGAAGCCTAGCCACCCTTATTCGGGCCAAATGAAAATCTGATAATAAAAAAAAACCATGGCCCGATAGAAAATTGAACCCGGTATTAATATTCGAAAATCTTGGACCCCTTGAGTAAAACAATCCTCTAATATTTCAAAAATCTTGATAATTAACTCAGTCACACCTAATCCTTAGGTAGCGTTTGGTACGATGGAATGGAAGAGGAAATGGAATGGACCATTACGAAGTAATGAAAAATAGTGTGTTTGGTTGGTTAAAGGAATGGAATCATCCATTCCATAAGGCATTCCATTCCCTCAAATCCATTCCTTCCACCCTCCTTGTTTTTTGTTTCATTCCATCCCTCATTCACCCTTTACTAACAACACAATAACCCACCAACCACCACCCACCACCATCGTCACCACCCACCACCTCCGTCACAGCCCACCACCGTCGCCCCCACCATCGACCACCGTCGCCCACCACCCACCACCGTCCGTCACCACCCACCACCGCTGTTGGCGCCACGCACCACCTTCACCCACCCACCACTACCGCCACCAACCACCGTCACCCACCCACCACCGCCACCCAACACCACCCAACGTCGACCACCACCGTCGCCGACCCTCGCTGTCACCACCCACCATTGTCGTCGCCGCCACAAACCACCGCCACCCATTACCTTCACCCACCCACCTACTGGCGCCACCCACCACCACCATCACCCACCCACCATCACCGCATCCACCTCCACCCATCGCCATCTTCGCCACCCACCCACCACCGCCGTCACCACACACCCACCGCCGTCCGCCACCCACCACCACGTTACCCGCCACACACCACCACATATCATCACCGCACCAACCACCATCCACCTTCCCCCGTCGCCACCACCGCTACCGCCACATATCACCACCCACCATCACCGCCACTGACCACCACCCACCACAGCCACTCATCATCGATTTTATTCCTTCGTCTTTTCCTACCTATCCAACACCATAGAGCAATGTTTTGTTTCATTCCCACATGGCAACCATACAAGACATGGAATGGTAATGATCCATTCCATTACTTTGTCCATTCCATTCCCTCATCTATTCAATTTCCTCATCCATTCCATTACCCCCATACCAAACAAACCCTTAGACTTTTTCAAATTAATCAAAATCTTTGTTTTGCATTTTTAGTTACTATAAAAGGTCAAAGAGTGTATGTAAAGTGTGATGATTTGGCATTTTTTTCATTCGTTTTATATGTTAACAATTTTGCCAAACTTTAAAAAAAATATATGTATATATAGCTCATGAAACTATTTTATATTCTTATGGGCAACATATACGTACCTTTTGCAAGCTACGTATATGTGGCTCGTTGATCTACACACTTTTTTTTTTAATTTTCGCAAAAATTAATGACACATAGCAATAATGAAAAATTAAAAAGAATATATATTGAGTAGTTAATAGTTATTGGTTTTTCTCGATTTACAACTTTTAAGTGGTTTTATAATTAACCTAAACCTAAGGTAGAAAAGTTTTTAGAGTAAAGGTAGCAATAAATTAATCTTCCTACAATCCTACTTTAATTTATGTAATCTAGTTAAAATTCAACAATTGGTACGATGAGTACACATGTTTGATAGTTTTGACAGATGGGCTTTCAAAAGTAGAAAAAAGTAGGTCCTACCCGAGTCAAACACAAGTCGCTAATAAATTTTATAGGGCCAGATAAATTTTACTAGTAAGACTGGGTGTATGGTGGCGTGATTGCGCGTGAAAACAAAAATAGCGCCCCCACACCGGTACCGTTGGGGGGGGGGGGGGGGGCGTTATACATACAAAACCGGGGCAAGCGTTATATATATAACGCTGAAAGTTGTTTGAATCAACCAATCAAACCTTGCCACGTGGCAAGGTGAAAGTTCGAAATTTAAAAAAACGACCGTTTCTTTTGAACGGTATTTTCTTTTGAACGGTTATATTATATTTTTTTTTACTATATATATATATATATATATATATATATATATATATATATATACAAACACACTACACAAACATTTAAAAACACACTACACAAACACACTACAATTTTATAAAAACTACACTACAAACCAGCTATGGGTGGTGGATTTCCAAATGATCTTGCCGAGCCGTCCAATCTCCGGCGATACGCTCGCCGAGACGTCGTGCACCACTGTTTTCTTCTTCTCCTCCTCCTTCTCCTCAACAAGTGTTTTCTTCTCCTCCTCCTCAACAAGTGTTTCCTTCTCCTCCTCCTCTCCTCCTCAACAACTGTTTTCTTCTCCTCCTCCTCAACAACTATTTTCTTCTCCTCCTCCTCATCCTGTACACTTCCCCATTCCTCCACTCCCAGGATACACTCCCACACACCCAAATGCTGAATTCACTAATGAGGAGTGTGTGTGGGCTATTATGTTATGACTGTTAGGGGAATGGGTCGGCTAGAGTTTGTGGAGAACCAACCAAACCCCAACCCCACTTCAAGCCCTCCTCCCCGGTCACCCACTGAGGAGGAGTATGAAGCACTAAGGGAAGCTCAGGAGGGGAACGCTTTCTACAATTATTCCCCTCCTCGTGAGTACTGCTGGATCCGTGAGGATGCGAGATCCGATGGTCGCGATAGCGGTCGTTCCGTGTCCCCGCCCCAGTACACACTCGAGGACTGGGATAACTACTCTCCATAGGGGGGAAAATTAGGATTAATTATATAGTGTTTAAATAAGTAATTTAGGAAGTGTATTTTAATATTATTTGTAACTTTTTTTAATATTAGTTGTAACTTTTTTTTTAATATTAGTTGTAACTTTTTTTAATATTAGTTGTGTGTTTTTAATATTATTTGTAATTTTTTTATATTTATTTGTCTTTTATTTTAATTATTTTGAGTTAAAAAATAAAAAAAATAATAAAATAAACAACCAATCAGAAACATTGGCATTATAAATAACCCCTACCTCTACACCCCCTTTTCACTTCATTTCCCCATGCTGACTCAGCTGCCACGTGGACCAATCAGAAACATAGGCATTATAAATAACCTCCTCCACTACACATGGTCTAATAACCTAAATACTTATATGTAATGAAGTTAAGCCTTATTCAACACGAGTGAGGTAGAGCACCCCCAGTCCCACACTTCTTGAAGATTAACAACAAATATTGGAGTAGTCGATAGGTTAGGCACTCCTCAATAGCCGTTGCTAAAAGTTAATGAGTAACTAGAGGAATGATTTTAGTTGAGTTCTAACGGGTATTTGGTGTATGATCTTATCAAATTGGTACAAGAAGGATGTTTAGTCATTATAAATGATACAAACACATATGTATACGTGAACTATTGGAGTAGTAGGTAGCTTTAGACCACCCGCAATAGGGTGTTTTTGGCTTTATGAACGGCCTTTGTGGCATGAAGAACTGCATATTCAAGAATGCCGCATTGTGCAGCTATGTACATGGGGTGATTTTGACGGAACAGGCGTATGTGTGGAAAAACGACCACAATGAGCTGAGGTGGCCATTTGAATTCTTTTTTGTCAATGGATTTAGAGAAAGAGAGGAACATATGTGTTTTTATTTCATTTTTTTCTTTTCTATATAGGTATGGAACAATTAGAATGTGTTAAATTATAACCTTCTTTTTTTCTTTTTTATTTTTCCACTTTAGTGTACTATAAAAGGTTACAAAATAGATACAAAATAATTGATGGCTTAGATCGAAAATGTACACTTTAGAACAGTTTGTGTAGTAAATGTAGCAATAAATCTTCCTACTTTAATAATTGATATGCATTAGTTGGACTTGGACACGTGTGAACTGGGCTTTTGATAGTGGTAAAAAAAAAAGGTCCTACCGGGAGTCGAACCCAGGTCGCTGGATTCAAAGTCCAGAGTGCTAACCACTACACCATAGAACCCTTGTTGTACGACTACATAAATTTAACTATTAATAACGTAAATGTTTACTCACATCCATGATTGTGTTTCAAGACAATGCAATAGATTATTACTGCAGCGATCGAACTGAAAAGAAGCAACAAGGTGATTATAGAAAAAGTTATTACTAAATAATTTTAAAACATTTGTATAAATATTCAACTATAGAGAACTTGAAAAACTTGTATAATATTTAGTTATTTCCAAAATAATTTATTTCATTGAACCATATTTTTCATCAGGAAACATTTGATTAATAGTTACTCAATAGATATGTGCCGGGTTTTGGGTCGCTAGAGCCAACAAGTATGAAAATAAACTACTGAGTATACTTGAAATCCGTGAGCCGCGAGTATCATGATAGTTACCTACGAGTTTAATTTAGGCCGGATATAGAATGAGCTGTTATAATCAGATATAAGGCTGGGATTGGCTAAACCGACCTCATTTACAATCCCGAAATCCGCATGCTGCAAGTACAAATATAAAATATTCAAAAATAAGTAAAGAGGGTTAAAATAAATTATATAACATGCAACACTATATAAATTAGAACATGCATGGGTAATTACTACACAAACACTCAAAATGCAAAAACTATTACATCTAAATCGTTCTCCTCTAATAATAAACTCTTCCATTTTCAAGCTTAGATATTCAAGAACAAACCAAAATATTGTCCATCAAGTAACATGAAACATGATCTATCCAAACCTATTTACGACGTCGTAATCTTTGGAGCATTTGGTTTCACAGGCAAATATGTAGTCAAAGAAGCTCTCAAATTCCTTAACAAACCAAATTCACCTCTCAAATCCCTAGCCTTAGCCGGCCGAAACCATTCGATTGAAACTTTCTGAAGCTCTATCATATGCTGCTCCATCGCATCCTACCATCCCATTCCTTTTAGCGGACACAAATGATCTGGTCTCTTCACCGCATGGTTTCTCAAGCTAAGCTCATCTTGAACTGTGCGGGTCCTTTCCGCTACCATGGTGGTCCGTGGGTGGAAGCTTGTGTTGATGGTAGGTGCAATTACTTGGATATTGTGGTGAGTCGGAGTTTATTGAGAGGATGGAGGCGGTTCACCACAAAACGGGCGATAATAAATGGTAATGATGCAGGGTTATCTATCACTACTAGAAATTATGCTATTTCCAACGCACTTTTCCGTCATAAATGCGTCACAAATTCAGATTTGCTACACATTTGACACAAAATCTTAATGTTAGAAAAAGCCCCATCGAAAACCATTTACTATGCATTTCGTACGCAACTTTTAACGCATTTCTAACGAAAATATGGTGTCAAAGATTTGCAACGCATTTCCTATGCAGTATCTTGATCACTATTTTATTTTTAATTTGCTGCACGTTTTTGACAAAATATGGTGTATGGTGTCAAAGATTTGCAACACATTTGTAACAAAACTATTAAAAAACTGATTTTTTTTTGTAACGCATTTGTGACGAAGTACCTAAAACAAAAATAAAAATGCAGCAAGTATAAAAAAAACTGATAAAATCCAGCAAAAAAATGACAAAATACATAAAATATTACCAAAAACAAAATGCAAAAAATCAACAACTTTTAACAAGTACTAATATGTTTAAACCATAAAAACCAACAATCTTTTACAATTCTAATATGTTTAAAACAATACCAATAAATGATCACTAATTATTAGGACGCCAATTTTTCATGAAGTTTCGTAATTCTTTTTTCACTGCTTCATTTATGTGTTGTTGAAGGTCTTTTCTTGCTTTTCTCTCATTTTCAAGACGAGCTCTAAGATCTTCCCTCTCCCTCGTCTCATTATCAAGACAAGCTTGAATGTCAGCTACTTTTGTTTGCATTGCTTGAGCCTAAAATGCAACAGAAACGTAAAGATAGTATCAGCCTAACATGTAACAGTTTACTGATGTTCTTCTCAGTTTACTTGACCCATTCAGACATGTAACTAGAATCCTAACAGGCGATGTTTAACCACCTCATAATGTAACCAAAACACACACCCAAACCCAACCCTTTATATAGTATCGGACTGCTAAGTTAGTTTCTCTTAAACAGTCTTTCATATCTAAGCATATTGACCCATTCAGACATGTAACTAAAAACCCAACAGGTGATGTTTAAACACCTAACAATGCAACCAAAACTTACCCTAAACCCAGCCCTTTATGTAGCATTATATAGGGGTGTTCAGAATTTGATTCAGATTCAAAAAATTCGAAATTCGACTTAGTTCGATTCGATTATTAAAATTCGAATTCGATTCAATTCGAATTCTAGTCCGGTAAATCGAATACGAATTTATGATTTTAAATTCGATTCGAAATTCGAATAAAAAACTGACATGTATATTTTTTAAATATATACACACAAATATACACATTGAAAAAAAAAACTTCTAAATTTTGGTCAAACTCTAAGAACCCATAGTGTTTACAACTTTTACCGTAACCATATTTTACATATTTAACTTATACATCACAAAACTCTAACAAACTATATTCTCTACTATTTTTACTATTTCCGTATTTGACATATTGTTGTTTATTAATTTTGTAGATTTGTATTTTATATGTTAAAAATAATGAGTTTTGTATTAATTTTAAAACAAAAAGTAAAACAATTTATTATTTATGGTGAATTAAAACTAAATCGAATTTATTCGAATTCGATTCGAATTCGAGTTTCTTATTCGAATCAAATAAATTGAATTTAAGCGAATACGAATTCAAGTAAAAATATTAAAAATTTGAGAAATTCGATTCGAATAATTCGAAAATTCGTTATTCGATTCGTTGAACACCCCTAGCATTATATTGACCATTCAGATATGCTATAAACAGATAATACCCTAACAAGATCAAGGGACCCCTACTTCTAACCACTCTTATCATGGCCAACACAAACAAACAACGGCGGAACAAGATAATAATTCTAATGGAGGTAATAATGCATGTACTAATAGAGAATATATGATGTTTTACACTCACAATACCTCTTCTAGGGACCGTTGGTACTTAACGGATGATGATGCACACCCGCTGGAAGAAGATGACGCCCCGGTCACCATGTACTCTAGATCCGAAGCTCCTAGCCCAAATACCCGATAACTGCGTCTGCGACCTCCTGCCTGCACACGAGCCCACACTTTAGGATCATCAGGATGCTTAGCGAAGTCTCGCCCGTAAAGATCACGCATCGCCTCCAAGTAATCCCTTAAAATATATCAAAATAATGTGATTGTTAATGTACTAAGAGTTTATACGACAATAATATTAAACAACTTACACATGCTTCTCTGGATCGGTCTGTACAAAACTTCACATTCTTGAGGTCATATATGCTAATCTCCCCTTTCATTAACTTCTCTTTGCACTCTTTGGTGAGGTGGGTTTGTAGGAAAAGTTCTTTCCAACTAGGTTCCCGATTATATTTCCTTTTCTGCACAAAAACCTAGAGTATAATAATGTTCTCTGTGTTAAAGTACCAATAGTTACTAAAATTTGTAAATATAATTTGCTTACCCAATTGTCACGATGCTCATTAAAACCCGTTGATCCTCCGGTGTGTCGGGATGACTTGCTGCCGCTGTTGCGGTTTGATGACCCCTCTTGGATTTATTAAGCCACGCTTCTGTATTCCAAGACTGTAAAACACATTTACAATATTGTTAATCCTGAAATATAGCGATTTGGTTTAACAGTCTGAGGGAGCAAGAGGTTCAAGAATTAGGAACAATTAGTGTGGTTTATGGGACATCGTAATAGTAGGGTGAGCAGAAAACCGAATTAACCGAATCGAAACCCAAAAACCCGAACTGAAATAAAAACCGACGGTTTGGTTTTTGTTTTTTTTTATTGACCGAACATTTCGGTTCTGTTACGGTTATTGTGTTTTCTAAAACCGAAAAAACCCAACCCGAACCGATACGCTACATTAGGCTGTACAGTAATTTTTTATATGTTACCTAAATATTAGTAAAATACTAGTAAGCCCATAACCCCCTACATTAATATAAAAACCAATGTGAGGTCCATTACACTATGCACTATCAAACCATACAAAACCATACATACAGATACTTTCTCTCTTAATGCTGCTTGACAATGATGAAAACATTCAAAATCATTACATGGCTGAGGGAGTGTTTGGATACTGTAATCTATATAAAAAGTCATTATAATATCAAAATTCATTCCTAAAAAGAAACCCGACTATTAAACCGAAACAGATCCGAAACCAAAAAATAACCGAAAAACCCGAAACCGATCGGTTTAAAAAATGTACTAACCGAACATGTCATTTTTGGTTACGGTTATGGTCAAAACCCGACCCGAACTGACCCGTGCACACCCTAAACTTGAGTATTATAGCAAACCAATTAAATTCCATAAAATATCACAGATTCACAGCCCAATTCGTTATATATCCTTGTATCTCTTTATCACAGCCCAATTCTTAAAATCATAATATCACCTGTTCCAGCCCAATTCTCGATGTATCCTCTACTGTAAGAGGAGCATCTGGATCGATACTAGCCGAACCTGGTAAAGGAGGAATGGTTATACTCCACGAGGAGGAGTGTACACTGGTTGACGAGAAGGAGTATACACTATAGGAGGAGGTGATGACATTGATTGAGGAGGAGGAGAGGACATTGGTTGACGATGTCTGCGGCGAGAATATTGCCGGAGATTGGAAGGTCTGCAGGTTCGTTAGGATAACCACTACCCATATCTTTGAATGTTTGAGTGACAATTGGTTTTGTGTCTTGTATTTATAGGGTTAGACAACTATCGTTTAAAAAGTAGCCGTTGAAATAGTAACCGTTTGAAAACTAGCCGTTGGAATAATAACCGTTAGAAAACTAGCCATTTGAATATTATTTTTTAATTTAATAAATTTTCTTTTAATAATATTATTATTTAAATAAAAAAACAATAATTAAGAAATGATTACCAATCATTTATAAAGCCTTATGGAGCCCTTTCCCACTACACACCGATTTTTCCATAAAGCCCCATGAAGCTCCTCCTAATACTTTATAATATTTTATTCCCATAAATCCACATGAAGCCCCCCACTATACATGCTCTAAGTAAATTAAAATGTCATGTTAATTTTTTCTTTAGATTTAAAATAAAACCTAAACAATCAAGAATATATAAAAGTTTGATTTATATCTTTATATATTTTAATTCCTTTTCCAATTTGTTGATTAAAAAGAAAATTGCAAGGAAAATGGACAAAGACAAAAAGCCTCACCCCTCCCTGAACTTGGGTCTCATCCCTTAATTACTTTACCCCTCAAAATCTGAAGATATTTTTTCTCACTCTACTCCTTGTTTTGCGTGCCTCGTTTATTGGTGTTTTAGATTGGATCTAAACCGGGTGTTCCGGTGCTCGAAAGATTAGATCTTGAAGTTTGATTACTGTAATAACTAGCGCAACGTTCGTTAATCCATCATACGGGCTCTTTGGTGTTTCGTCAAGGTAACGAATGTAAACACACCGTGGTTGTGATATATATTACTTTGTTTGTTTGTATTCTCTTTGGATCACTTGATCGGGAATAAGATCCAGTTTTGGATAAATATATATTGTTAACACGCTTCTGCCAAAATATATTTATAACGGGTTTATTAATATTCGTTAAATAAATATATAAAATTGTGGCTTCATAATAAATCGAATAGACGGATTCGGGTCGTGGTTTGACCCGGGGGTGACAAGATTCCCAAGAATATGCACCTTCACTTGCTTATGCTGATGGAAAATCTTACCCAATTTACTTTACGCCGGTCTCCACGTTGAACTCAGGGTGGTGTACCTCACGTGAAAAGACTCCACACCAGGGTGGTGATATAAACATGATCCTAGACTTTTAAATTAGCTATAATAAAAGATTGAGTGATCCACCTTGTTGGAGGTCGCAAGTTCGAATTCGAGCCAATACGAGTTTTATTTATCCGCTCGATAGGGTTACGTTGGGGACTTGTTTCTGCTTGGACTTTTGGTCCGTCTGTTGACGTGTTAAGATACGGTTTTTCGTGGAACGCTAAGGCCTACACTAAAGCCTGTGAGGACCTGGTTAATACAAAATAATCTGGCCAGATGTGGGGTGGCGGGCCCGCAATTAATAGGTATGACCAACTGATTTCATAATAAAAGATGAAAAAGGTAACAGAAAAACGCTAAAAAGAAAAAATATAAATCTATATATATATATATATATATATATAAAAGAATTGATGTTTGCTGACGTGGCATTCAATGGTGGCCTCAACCCTCCCTTGAATGTGCCATGTGGCATAACGAGGTAAAATATTTTTTTTTAAATTTCGTTTTTATTATATTAAATCTAATAAAAAATTAAAACCTATTTCTATCTTTTTTATTTTTCTTCTTCTTTATTGTTATCCTTTCTATTTTTTAATAAATTAAATATTTTTTTTTAAAAATCATATATAATCTTTTCTCCTCCCACAAACCCTAAAACACCTCCCTTCCCTCTCACCACTCCTGCCACCACCTGCGCATTACATCTTCTTCACCGTTAATGATATTATTATTATCCACACAAAACCTAGGGTTTCTCTATTATCTGTCCTCACGTCTTCAAAACACAACCTAACAATATGAACTCCAAAAATCCCTACACCTATTCGAATCTCTTCAAGCTTGAGGTATTCCATCATTTTGTTCTTTATTATTATTATTATTGTTGTTGTTGTTGTTGTTTTTGTTGTTGTGGAGGATCCAAATCTAGAACTTGCGTCTAATTTGGAAAATGTTTCCGCACCGAATTCCTATGGAGCTGTTGTTCTTGGTGGCACTTTTGATCGGTTACATGATAGTCAACGGCTTTTCCTCAAGGTTGTTGTCATTAATAATAATATGTATTTGTCTATTTCATGGAAAAATGTCACACACTTATTTTCTGAGTTGTGGCTGGTTACTGATAATTTTTTTGTTTGAATTTATTTATTTACTAAGTTGTCTGACATTAGGTTGACTTTTAAGTTTGGAGTGTGTGTTTGAGGTTGAATTAATTGAATGAAGTGTGTATGTTTTAGGATTGATCTTTTTTTGTATATTTGGGGTTTGAATGGATTTTGGATTGCTTAGAGGTTAAATCGAAGGCGTTGGCTGCTGGTGGAGTCGAGTTTTATCAGATTCTTGACATCAAAGGGGTAAGCAAGAAACTATTAAGTTTTTTTTATTTTCATATATTTGGTGATTAATTTATTATGAGTTTGAATAAGTTAGCTTTAGTTATGATCTATAATTGTTGAGTTGAAGAGATCAATCAAGCAGGCTCTGAGTTCTAGGCGATTTGAAAAATAACGATGTCTCATGCAAGTTAATATTGCTAGAAGCGAAGTGGAAGAGAGTGGCGGAGCTCTGTTGTTTTGATACTTGATCCATTGTAATGGCTCATTGGATTAAATGCGGCTGAATGGTATACATCATTCACTCTATCTTTGTTCTACTTCTATTTGTCAACCGGGACGTTCCCGGAGTATAATATAATTGTATTGGAGCTTTTGCAAAACTTAATGAATTATTCATTTTTTCAATACGTTTTGATATGTTTTCTTCTTTCATCATTTTTTTATTAAGTCATATTAGATTTTTCAACCTCGGATTTAAATGGGTAATTAGCTAGTTTCATAATAAAGAAGTTAGGTAATTTGTGTGGACTTCCATTACTTGTCAAAAGCACGTGTGTACTTTTTTTTTTTTCAAAACCTTTTCATTTGTGTGGTATAGTGTTAACTCATAAAATAAAATGAATGTAAATACTTAGAGTTGTTTTATATCTAAAAATAAGATTTTCGTGACAATTTAGACTTTGTTAATTTATTTTTTAAGGGTTATCAGATTTCAAAAAAATCCAACTTTCACTTGTTGACTGTAAATGCTCTCAAACACAATTATATTTGTTAACACTCCAAACTTTTCAACTTTTTTTCCTTTTCCTTATTTTTTTTATAAGGTGACATGTTTGTGTGATAAACATTATTTACAAAAATTAAAAAAAAAAACCCTTTAAAAAGCCATCAGTGGCCATCATGTTAGCCATAGTCACCATCACCATCATTCACCATCACCATCGCCATCGTCACTCTCCACCACCTTCCATCACCATCGTACAACCCCACAAACATCATTGAACAACGATCATATTCCATATACAACCTCTTGTTCTGTTTTTCTACTATTTTCCAAATTCAAACGCCACAAAAATCTTCTTCACACACACTAAAACCGATTTTATCGATTCAATTTAAACCTAAGGAAGTTGTTGACCATTATTCTTCATTTTTTTTATTTTAACCAACATAGTTTTGAACTTAGTGAAATTGGAGACTTCAAAATTTTAACTAAAAACTAAGTTGATCTAAAAAAATATATATATTAGATTAATTTTTTGTAATGGTATACTAACCTTAACTAGGGTTATTCAATCCCGCGTTGCGGGAGGGGATTTGTTAGCAAGTAACACAGCCTAAAATGTTAAAGACAATCAATACTGGCAAAGAATGCGGGACGATGATGATAAAAATGTAAGCGTCAAAAACGTGTCAAGATTGCCTATAGTAACACGGGTTCATGTTTGTGTCAATATGTCTACGTCATGTTTTCAAAAGTCACAAAATAATGTGATGTGTCGACATGTACATGTGGGCGGGCAAGTAATCAGGTTCATTTTTCATGAATACATGCATGGGTACATCACATGTGAAGTGACAATGATTTAAAAAAAATTATTCAGAAAGGTTTTCAAAAGCCACATGTCTTGACACATGTCCTCTATGACTATGCCATCACACTAGTAGTGTAACAAACTAGCATCAATACCACAAAAGTTATATTCACATGGCAAACACAACCAAAATACATATGCATCAGCAACACACACTACAAGATAAAGAAACTTACTCAAGCCTTATTCTTGCATTTTTACCATTTATTTAACCATATTAACTACCACCTTCATCTTCATCTTACACCACATTCAAATAATATTATTTCAAGCTCATAATCATCTCCATCAACACCTTATTCCCACTCCCTCCATCTTTAACTGCATTAGTTGCTTCTTCTGCAACTTTCCTAGCTCTCTTCCTCATCTTCTCATCACTCATCACCATCTTCACCTTCTCTGCAATCTCCTCACCTTTCACCACCTTCTCCCCTATCCATCCCCACCCTTTATCCCACACCCCTACTCCAGCCACCTCCATAACCCCAGCATTCACCTTTTGATCACCCAGCTGTGGCCACCCCACCATTGGCACACCTCTAGACACCGCCTCCATCACCGAGTTCCATCCACAATGGCTCACAAAACACCCTATTGCAACATGTGATAATATTGTTTCTTGGTCAACCCATCCTTTCACCACCATTCCCATGTTTCTGTTTCTTTGAATAAACGAATTGCCTAATAAACTTTCCACTTCTTCAGTGTCTTTTTGTCTACTATCTTGAACTTTAATACCATAAGAATCTTGACCCGGTTTGTTCCAACCCTTTTGCTAGCTCGGGTTATTTGGTCTTTGGATA
>JAUTDX010006225.1:0-24712 GCA_030844895.1 Ambrosia x helenae
GTTGGTTCTCTTAGGATCCCTACCCTATATATATTTATATATATATGTTAGTAGGAAACCTGCGTGATGCTGCGGCGGAAGAAATTTTACAACGTTCTTTCGTTTCTTTTAGTTTATCAACCGTGATATGTATTACAACCCTTTCGTAAGTTGGAATCCTAGCAAGCAATTCATTCGGTTTTTCAAGATAGTTAAAGTTATAAATAAAAATGGTTTATAAACTACATAAAATGCACACTAACCTCCTGTAGAAAAAAATTCCTCCTTTGTTACTATTAGAAAAATATATCTAGAGGATTTGGTTTAATAATAACAAAGTATAAGGAAAAAAAATTAGTGTACTCTTGTTCATTGTTCATCAGCAGAGAAAGTCAAAGAAGTCTTATTGTGTTTCTGGGCCTGAAGCGTGATTTAGATTTCGGGCCTATTTTGAACAAAAACTCCTATTCTCCTATTTGCAATTAACAGTCCAACATGAATTGCAAAAATCACCTAGAATTCTAGGCTTTTTTTCTCAGTCAAAACCAATGTCAAATACTCACCTGCTCACATGATAAAAATGGTATAAGTAAATGTACGTAAAATGATTGGATATGAAAATACAACCAACTATTTAGCATCTAATTTTAACCAAAAGATATATAAAAATCTCAATTTTTGCATCATGGTTGTCAGATCATGAAATATATCCAAGTTTCTCAAGACAAAATTGTTGATTAACATTAACTTCAATGAACTTATAAAAAATCTTATTCTATAAACAGATCTGTTTGAACATCGGTTGTCTAGATAACAAAATATGAAAATAATCCCACAATTCTCATTCGAGCCAAATTTACAAGATTGATCCGTTATGAAACACGTCTGTTTTTTCACCTCTACGTTCATGCATGTAACTTAACGTTAAAAGACACATACCATAAAGGATAGCTTATTACCTCTTATAAATGTGTTCCTAACACTTCTGTATCAATGAGTTCTGATTCAGGAAGCTTTTCAATTGTTCCAAGAAATAGCCTACCATGGACACTCCCTACTCCTTTGGCTTGCAAACAATCACGTAACTTCCTGGAAAAAGGATTGTCTATCAACATTATATCTAAAACACTCTACATGTTCTATGAGTTAAAGCATTTATTTTATTGTGGAAACATGTAAAGTTTTAGCATTAACATGTAGCTAATTATAAAGGCATACCGCATATTGATGAAATGCATGTAGGAGTAGTTTTGCCACAATCAATTTGCTGCTTAATTTAATAGTTCAAGTGGATTGTCTACATCTGTTTCTTCAGTTGTAACATGATATGTTGTAGGTGACGTTAAAATCAAAAGCTATCACCATTGAGGTTAGATTAGAGTGATAAATTTACAACCCATTTACCTATAAAATGATCAAAAGATAAAATAAAAACAAATGTTACCTAAAACGTAACCAGGTCGAATGGGTCTATTAAAATCACCACCTTTATAGAAACCATTTATGTAGTATTAAAATAAAAATTGAAAAGGACAGTAGCAATGCTGGATAAACCGATAAAGTCCAAGTTGAAAACCAATTCCATCAACTCGTTCTACTATCTGGATGTGGGGTCGGGTAACACAAATAAACATGGACCAAGGAAAATAAAATAAATAAAAAAAATTAGGAATCCTTGTGGAATATCAAGCTTTTTCTCTAGTTCCTACAAACTACTACATCATTATAAAAACAAGACTAAAAAGTAAAATTGGCCCATGGATGTATAAGTATAATCATTTTGGCATGCTATTTTCTCCCTTTTTATTTCTCTTTAATTAGTGTAACAAGATTCAAAGTAAAAAAAGGGTGTTTGAATTTTAAACTGAAGCAAGAAAAATAAAAGAACAGGGAATTTCAGCTATTGCCAATCACCGTGACCAACTTCTTTCTTGACAACAACTTGAAGACCCACTAAACCAGCTTTGTTTGATTGTTTCGTGTCACAATTAGACGGTACGTAACACACCAAATGAACATTTTCACATTTAATTTCAGAAGAAAAGCATGGGGTTCCACATTCAAAGATTCATCCACGTACAAATTTAAATTGAACCACACATTAAGAAAAAGCGAATAAAGATAACATTTTTTTTGTTTAAAATCTAGTGACGTTTGTAACATTTTATTGGAAATCAACCAACTGTAAGCTACCAACCAATCAAAATCACAATCAATTGTAAGTTTAATTCCTTAATAATAACAAAGCAACTCAAAATTCTGTCAACAGATCATGTAAATGCCTCTTTCAAATCACACACATTATGTTCGCGATTTCACAACAAAACAAATCACAAAAAGCTTACCATTCTTCATATCCTCTCCATTAAATCCTGAAGAATAGAAATTATCCAATAGCAACGGAATAGGCAAACTTTCCTCCTACCGATTGTTGCTCAAACATTGTTGCTTAGCTAGGCAATCCAATAATGTGGACAAACCACCATATTATTGAAATAAGCAGCTGTAACACCTCAACCGAGGCGCCTGTGGTCTAATCAAACCACTCAAGCGCCTAGCTTTGGGCCTAGCTTTGACCAAAGTAGGCGCTTTGGCCTTTTTAAAAAAAATGAATTTCTTTTAATTCTTTCAAATTATCTGTTATTGACCAAAAAATAATTTTAATTCATTTTTAGTTCTTTTAAGTTGTTTCCAAGCCAAGAAAATTTGTTTGAGGCGTTTCGCTTCGTTTATTGCTCGTTTGGGTTTTTCAGTAAAAACATCCAGCTTTGTACAACTTTGATGAATCATTGTATGTGGTCTCCGACTAAACCTAACACACAACAATTTGTTTTAATTCATTTTAAGTGTTTTTAATTACTTTTCAATCAATGAAGGTCCTCACATTTTAGTAACATTTTAGATTAAATGGGATTTAGAACAACCACATGTCGAGAAATGATAATTTTCAAATATTTGCAGATCAGGGTGTTACCAAGCATGTCAAGAAATGATAATTTTCAAATATTACAAATCAATGTGTTACCAAGCATGTAAAGAAATGATAATTTTCAAATATTACACTCGTGTTCAGCCTTTATCAGGTTGCCTTCATCGTTGACAGCTATCTCTCCGATTACAGTTATGCCTTTTTTGATCAGAAAATATATTCCCAAACAATTAAAAATAACTTTTCATGCAAGCAAGTAAAATTCAGTTGTTTTACTAATTTCATAGTCTTGATACTTTTAACAATCGATCGGCGCTAACGCGCAAACCTTCGTTTTTGTTTTTTGATAGAAAGGAACTAAGTTGCAAATACGATAATAATGTAAATAATAATAATAATGTAAAGGTAGATTATTATGTATGAATAATGACCCTCTGGCAAACCTGCGTAAAGGACTAAAGCCACATATCTTGCCATTAATACCAACGACGATTGCCAGAGGGTCACTATTCATATATAAAGAACATTAATCGGTTTCATCTTTGTTAATTTCTTGAGTTGAACTTTCCATGTTCTACCTTTATCATCTTAGAGAGATATCTGTCAACGATGAAAGGGAACCCGAAACCATAGAAGTCTTGAAGACTAAATGTCTTTTTGCAAAAAGGTAGACCACACCACTAGAGCAAAAAGTTGTGTGTAAGTTTTATTTAGCGTAAAAACATCATTGTACATATACCTCCTTATCTAAAACAAACCACATCATTGTACATATACCTCCTTCATCGTTGACAGATATCTATCCGATAAGAGAAGATGAAGGGTTACTACTCTGCACTTCAAGTAGAAGAAGATGAAGAAGAATAAATGAAGTTTATTATAGAGGTTAGTAGGTTACTCATTACCGGTGGAAATGGGAGCTGGCCATGCCCGTAGTGTTTGAATCCTAGTTCTTTTGGCCACAGGTACAGAAAGGTTATAAATGTTTTAGAAAATATATTCCCAAACAATTAAAAACAACTTTTCCATGCAAGCAAGTAAAATTCAGTTGTTGGACAGTGAGTAATATAACTGGATAGTGAGATTGATAACCTTCTTTATGTAAGTTGCTAAAATAGTTAAACAAAAGCTGAAATTGAACAGTTATTTGGAATGTTCCTAATCATTACAGTTATGCCTTTCTTGGTGAAATGAACTTAAAGAAATGATTTGGTGGATCTGTCATGAGTTAAACAAAAGCTGAAATTGGACGATTATTTGGAATGTTGCTGATCATTACAGTTATGCCTTTTTTGATCAGAAAATATATTCCCAAACAATTAAAAACAACTTATTCATGCAAGCAAGTAAAATTCAGTTGTTGGACAGTGAGTAATATCACTGGACAGTGAGATTGATAACTTCTCTGTGGAAGTTGCTAAATTAGTTAAACAAAAGCTGAAATTGAACAGTTATTTGAAATGTTCCTGATCATTACAGTTATGCCTTTTTTGATCAGAAAATATACTCCCAAACAACTAAAAACAACTTTTCATGCAAGCAAGTAAAATTCAGTTGTTGGACAGTGAGATTGATAACTGGAGAGGTTAGCCAAATCATACGAGGTGGCAGGAAAAAGCTGACATTTTGATCCAAAGGAACTTTAGGTTAGCCAGACGTTTGTTAAAAGAACATTTTTGAAATCAATGGGAGGGTAATATAACCACCCATAATTTATTGTTATAGGAAAATGAGTTTAGAATGCTTGTAGGTTATAATTTGAAATGATATGAGATACTCGTGGATTTATTTTAAGATGATCTAAGATCACTGATCACTTATCATCTCAATATCTATCATAAAAATTAACTTTTGTATATAAAAACTAAAAATCATAAAAATTGATTTTTATGATTTTATCAATCACTTTAGTTGTGAGTGGGTCCATTTTACCCCTCATGAGTCAGTGTCCCATTGGCCCACCTTTTGAATATATCAAGTCGAAAATTGTATAACATGTTTTAATTGTTAAAGCGTCTTCTACTTGCATTCCTGCTTTGTTCCAAACTAAATACTCCAACTCCTCTGTATCAATGTTAGCCATTTTCATTGTCGTTTAGGGTCCCGCATAGCATTTGTTTTTTCTTTTCGGTATCAATGGAATCTCCAAGCACTCGCAAAAGCCATTTCCATCTTTGTCGCAACTTGCATCGACTGTTTGAAGAATACGAACTTTTACATTACATCCAGTCATGGTCTTCAAAGGGGTTGGCTAAACATCTCTCGTCGACTGTATACAAAAGAAAAGCAAGTGTTTTTTTTTCTTTTAAGAAATATTTGCTTAGGAAACCGGGCATATCTAGAAATAGGCTCTCTATCCCCGGAGATAGAGGTAATGTTTTGTCTACATGTGAAAAGTAATCTTTAATATTAGTTATTTTCAATGTTTTTCATAATCATCGGATCAGACAACTAATCAATCATTTTACTAGTTTACTGGTTGGAGAAGACATTACGTCATTAATAATATAAAAAAGAAAATAGAAACTACTCCCTCCGTCCCATTTTAAGTTTCTATTTTTCTACTTTTTGTTGTCTCAAATTAAATGTCCATTTTAAGCAATTTCCAGTTTTGTCCATAAAAGACAAAAGACTAGCAAAGATTTGAAATAATAACTTGATAATATTATTGTCATTTTACAACTCAGAAAATATACAATCAAAGATTTTTAATCTGTGTGTTTGTGGGCCCATAACATCTAAAATGGGACGGAGGGAGTATATACATATATATAGTACAAAAAATATGAAAATGATACATGGCTGAGAATTTGCATTTTTAGTGAAAGATAACCTTAATAAATAAAATATGGATTAAGTTATTCTACACAGTATACAAAAATTGAGAATGGTGAAACGATATTAAAAAACACAATGAATCACAAATATAACATAATTGGTCACAAATATAACACAATTAATGTCAATAAATAACACAACGTCATAGAAAAAAAAAAGACACAATGAATCATAAAAATGATTAATTGTGTTTTTAGTATCAATCTCACCCTTCTAAAAAAACAATGAATCATAAAAATGACACGATAATGGAAATAAAGAAAGTACACAATGATAAAACACAAATTCTAAAAACTATAAGCTAAAAATCCACAAAATCGAAAACTTAAAAACTAAGAGTGTATGGTTTGATGAGACGGTTTCAATGCCGATCGAATAAGTTAAATCAGACCCCGTTTAATACTTATCCTACAACTTCCTATTTTTTTATCCACCGTGTATTGATCCTAACTCGATAAAATATAGACACCTGGGGTACTAAATTAATAAGAAGAACAAGAAACAATACTTTAAATAAAGAGAATAGTATCATAAGACCATGTGTAATTTAAGGCCCCCTTTTTATTGATCCACGTGACAGCTGAGTCAGCATAGGACTTTAATTCAAAATGGGGTGTAGTGGGAGTGGGAAAAAATGGGGCACTATTTTATTAAAAAAAAAAACCTAAAACTCTTCTTCATCAGTGCCTCCTTTATCACCACCACCAAACCCGTCCTTCTTCATCTCTCCCACCTCCTTCATCTTCTTCTTTCTTTTTCTTCTTCATCACCACCACTAAACATATAAATGTAGGAGAGAGAGAGAGCCTCCTCCGGTCGTCTCTTTCACCTCCGGTGACCGAAAACCTACGGCTCCGACGACCTTACCCTCTCGGTATCACCTTCTCCGACCCTCTGTCACCATCCCTAACCGGTTACCATGTTTGATCAGGTTCTGATAACCAAACCCAACCGGTCACCTTTCTCTGTTCAAGATATTAAAGGTAGTCAATTGTTATCGTGTGTGGCACATTTTGATTGGGTAATTGATTAAGCGTTGCAGCGCTAAAACAATAACGCTCGGAGATGGTTTTCATACTTCACGCCCCACCGTAACGTTGTTACGGATGCGAAAAACGATTTAGCGCCGTCTTTCACGCTCGACTACGGATGGTCTAACAAACACAAGTTAGATGCTGGTAATCAGCCGTTTCACTGATATCCAATCGATAATCAGCCAATTCAGACCAGGGGAATGAACAGAGGCTTGACCAGATTAATTCCATGTCATGATGCCGGTCCAACCTTTCTAACATACCGGTTTGGTTCAGGTTTTAAAAACACAAGTTATTTCCCACTCATAACCAAAAATATTGATAAAAAAATCCCTAAAAAAAGCAAACTGAAAAGCAAAATTATTATATGAAATGAAAGTTAATATAATATATCTAGTATCTATCCATTTATATAAATTACGACTTCAAATTTATCAACTTCAGATTTTTTCCACTTATTTGATCCGTGAGTGGTCGATGTTGCCGCATTTGAGAATATGAACCCCCAAAAAAAATAATCGTGATAATCATCATCATACTCAGTTAATCACATCTATAGCAAAGTTAAGGTAGGGTTGGAGGAGGGTAAAATGTATACAGCCTTACCTCTATCCCTGAGAATAGAGAGACTGCTTCCAGTGAGACCCCCGGCTCGATGTGGTTTTGTATCAAGCCTTGGACATAAGGCACATAACACTTAGCAATCGAGACAAACTCGATTGGTGCATGTACCCCCTTGTCTTTTGGCTATCAACGTCATGATTAACCGTCCGTCGTTTTTAACGTTATTTTTACAAAATTAGTAAAATAACATTAAAACTAGTGCAACTTTACTTCCCCCCCCCCCCCGAGTGCCACACATTATATACATAATAATAATAATAATAATAATAATAATAATAATAATAATAATAATAATAATAATAATCTATACATATAATAAACCAAAGCCATTTTAATGACATGGCACTTAAAGAGACATTCTCCTCATTGAGTGTGTCATGTGTCATCCCATGTGGCATTGAGATATTTTAGGAAAAAAATAATTTAAAAACGAAATTAGATTTTTCTCTCTTATGTTTCCTCCCATAATTTTTAAACGTTAATATCTTTTATATACGAGATTTTTTAAAAGAAAAAAATTACACAAAATTAACGAGCGTTTTATTATCTTTTCCAACGAATACCATAGTGCTATATAAAAAACGGAGAAAAAAACGACTATTTTTTGTTGGGTTTTGTTCAAACAGGAAAAAAAAACACAAAGTGTTTAGGTAACATTGGAGGCGTTAACATTGGAGATATATTTTTAATTGTTTTTAGGTTAGCTGCTACCCGAAGCTTTCATGTATGTAACTGTAAAACGCATCATTCTATTTCTTATGTAAAATTAATATGTTATATTAGATTTTTCAACCCCCGGGACATTCCCGGGGTATAATCTAGTAATAATAATAATAACCTTACCTTAATAATTGAGGCATATGCAACTTGCTTGTCGTCTTCCTCTGTGTTATAAATGGTCTGCGCGCATCTTTAAGGTCCGATTGACACCAGACAATGAATACAATTTCACCATTAATATTCATGCTTCCTACCAAAACCACCTTCAAATCCCAACCTTTTATTTCCACAAACAATTCCATCACCGAATCACCACCTCCCAAAAACACGCCACCAACGTTCCCTTTTTTAGAAAAAGTATTTAACACACTTGACAAAGCTATCGTCAAGTTTCTTGACCCCCCACTTCACCTCTCGGTCGATCCATGCTACACATTGACCGATAACTTCGCTCCCGTTGATGAGCTGACTCCTACCGAATGCCAGGTCGTATACGGCCTCCTCCCTCCCTGCCTGGATGGCGTGTACATCCGCAATGGACCCAACCCCCAGTTTATCTCTAGCGGTCCACAACACTACCTAGATGGAGATGGCATGGTTCACTCCATCCGGATCTCTCAAGGTCGTGCCACTTTCTGTAGCCGCTACATCAAAACCAACAAGTACTTGTTTGAGAACCAACTTAGGTCCTACATTGTCCCCAATGTTATCGGTGGTATGCAAGGGATCGGTCCGTTTGTAGCTCGTGCAGCGTTGTTCTGTGTGCGGATTGTATTGGGGCAGTACGATATTGGCAAAGGCATTGGTGTAGCAAACACAAGTTTGTCCGTGTTTGGGGGTGGGGTGTACGCGTTATGCGAATCGGATCTTCCTTATGCACTTAAAGTCAAGGACAATGGGGATGTGATAACCTTGGGTTACCATGATTTTAAAGGGAAACTTTCTATGAACATGACGGCTCACCCGAAGGTGGATCCGGATACTAAGGAGGCGTTTGCGTTTCGTTATTGGGCAACATATCCGTATATGACTTACTTCCGGTTTGATGCGAATGGAAACAAGCAAGCAGATGTTCCTATTTTGTCCATGAAGGGACCATCGCTAACTCATGATTTGGCAATCACTCAAAAGTATGCAATTATTTGTGATATTCAACTCGGGGCGCATCCTATGAACTTGATCCATGGAGGAAGTCTTTTAAGTGTTGACAAAACTAAGGTTCCGAGAATTGGAGTTCTTCCGCGATATGCAACGGATGAATCCGAGATCAAGTGGTTTGAGGTGCCGGGTTCAATGCATTTCATGTGGTTAATGCATGGGAGGAGACGGATGAATATGGCGATGAAGCATTGGTGTTGGTGGCACCGAATATATTCTCTGTTGAACACTTCTTTCATCGGGTGGATTTGATAAAAGCATCCATGGAGAAAGTGACAATTCACATTCAGACTGGAGTTGTGTCAAGACAAACTTTGTCGACTGATAATTTGGAGTTTCCTGTCATCAATCCAGCCTATGTTGCAAAAAAGAATAAGTAAGATAAACATGTACTTAACACTAACAAACAAACACAAAAAACAAACAAACTTTACACAATAAAAACTCACTCCTAGTAATCATATTGATCGGGTCCAAGGAGAGGGCAAACTTTATCCATCATTACCAAATGAGATCAAAAGACTACTCCACTAATTTTTTTTGTTACTATAAACAATAAATTCCAATGAAGAGTCTAATGAGAAGAACCATGGTTATACAGGTATGTTTACGCAGCAATTTCTGAGAAAACACCGATAAAATCAAGGATGATGAGGACAATAGGGGTGGCAAAGCTTGACATTGCAGCATCAGAAGGCAACAAAGAACTACATGAGTACACAGCGGCAAGACGAATCTATGGTGATAATTGTTTCGGAGGTGAAGCGTTTTTCGTTTCAAGGGACCCCAACGATCCAAATCTAGAAGAGGATGATGGGTATTTAGTGTCTTATGTTCATGATGAAAGATCAGGTGAATCAAGGTTCTTAGTGATGGATGCCAGGTCACCAAATCTAGATGTGGTAGCTGATGTTAAGCTGCCGCAACGAGTGCCTTATGGTTTACATGGGATATTCATAAAAGAAAAGGATATGAGTGCAACGTGACAATTCTGCAATATTGTGTGTTACGATTGTTGGATTAGTGGTTGTAGCTAAAAATTTGTTTAAATCTAATTGTATAAGATCATTAAACTTTATGAAAAACGATCATATAGTTATTCTTCAAATGTCTTGATCTACTTCTTCTGATCAATGCATCTGCAAAACTTTTATGCTAGAAATTATAGTACGTGTTAAATATGAAAAATCATCCCACCTAGCTTTTAGTACAACGTGTATAACTTTAGATATAAAGACACACAACCATAATAGCCCAGATAACATATCAAACATAGGTAAACAACAGTCACAACCCTATTCGCCTTCTCACTCACCCGCAAAGCATACACCGTTGGCCAAAGCATACACCGCTGGCCACCACCTCACCTTTACCTGCCCAAAATCAACACCCCATGGACCATGGTTACCCTTGCAAAAGTAGGTATCTCTAAGCCCAATCCCAAATTTAATCTCACCACTACCTCCATTAATTCTACCATATCACCACTTCCTACCAAAAGGCCTTTCTATATCTAAATTGGGAAAAAGCTATTACCAATGACTTTAGTGCTTTGCAAGAAGATCAACCATGAGAACTGGTTCCTAGACCGTTGGACTACCGATTATACGGAGCATATGGTTGTTTAGACATAAATTCAAAGTCGATGTCACTCTCGAGCAGTACGAGGCTAGACTTGTAGTTAATGGGAAATCACTAATAGTGGGTGTTAGTTGTCTTGATACTTTTTGTCCAGTTGTAAAACTGGCCTTTATCCGCACAGCCTTAAGTCTGGTTGTTTCTAAAAATTGGCCCATACACAACTGGACGCAAAGAATGCATTTCTTCATGGTCACTTAGAGGAAACCGTTTATATGCACTAGCCACTAGGTTTCATTGATAACAAACTTCTTGATTATGTATGCCGCCTCAAGAGGTCCTTATACGACCTCAAGCAAGCTCCTCGCGTATGGTACACACGCTTATCCAGCTTTCTTCGTACACATGGTTTTAGCAGTAGTATTTGTGATTCGTCACTTTTCATTTATCGACGGGGAAACCGATTAGTATATTTACTATTTTATGTGGATGGCATAATCTTGACGCCTTAGATTCAACTCTATTAAGTTCAATTATCACCATGCTATCTATAGAATGTTCCATGACCAACTTAGGCTAGCTTCACTATTTTTTGAGAATCAAAGTCATTGGGGACTCTAAAGGATTGTTCTTATCTCAATCCACACACATCCACGACATTCTTCATTGGGCCAATATGACTGGGTGTGAACCATGTGCTACTTCATGTGACACCACTTCCAAACTCGGGGCATTTGATGGTGCAGTAATGGCGGATAACACTTTAGTACCTTACTTTCATGCGACTGGATATCACGTATGCTGTTCAACATGTCTATGTAATATGTATTCATGCATGCTCCATGGGAACCACACATTGCCTTTCTCAAGCATATACGAAGGTATCTTAAAGGCGCTATTTTGGTCTCTTTTTCTCAACATCCTCGTCTACTACAGAATTGCTTACTAAGACGCGGATTGGAGGGGGGGCTGTCCTGATTCTCAAAGATCCGCCTCTGAGTATTGTGTGGTCTTGGGTGAAAATTTAATCTCCTGGTCCTCTAAACGACAACCAATGATTTCTAGCTCCAATGTAGAATTTGAGTAGCGCGAGGTTGCAACCGCTGTTCCTAGGAAAAGCTGGCCTGATACGCAAATTACTTTCTTGAACTCCAGATACCTATCTTAAAGGAAACAATTTTATAATGTTACAATGTCTCCACTGTTCACTTCTCTGAAAATCAAGTTCAACATCAACTCATAAAACATGTTGAGTTAGATATACATTTTGTTTTTAGGAAAATGTAGACATTGGTCATATAAAGGTACTTCATGTGCCCTCCTCCTCTCAATATGCTGCAAAGGCTTACCAACTTGGACGTGGTTAAAGATTTCCAGTCTAGTTTGAGTGTTTGTTCCTATCCCACTCACACCGTGGAGGACTATTAGAATATGTATATTTGATAAATATTTAGTTGAGGTATTTTAGGAGATTAACATGTAATTGAACATTACGATGTACTATGCATATTCTCTCCCTATTTAAAAAGGATGTTATCAATGAATGAGAGAAACGAAATGTTACATAAGTAGTAAAACTTGTTCTAAACTTTGCTGGTCATTGTCGTGAAACGATTTGTAAAACTCTTATTTTTAATGTCGTGTTCATATGCTTTGAAAACCATCCGAATCACATACCCGTGTTTCTCCTTGGTGGGGTGTGGTTAGCGATTGATGAAAAATGCTTAGACATGAAACTAGTTAAATAAACATGATTTAAAGTTTTGATCATCATGGGGTTAAAAGCTAGTTAGAAGAATGTTGAAACTTTTAAAATGCAAAGAATGTGATTTGAGTATGAATTTGACTTTGTACACTAAAAATGGTCATCATAAGTTAAAACAAGTGTAAAAATGTGATTAACCATGATTAGGATGATCCTAGGTGGTTCAAACATGTTCATGGAAAATTCGGATTAACATGTCAAACGATGTATTTTTTTTTAACTTATTAATACGTTAAGGGTGCTTAGAATACGAAGTTGTATGTATTATTTACCATGGATTGTGATTATGTATTTCCATTATTAAAAACAGTTATTCTAGCTAAAAAACCTAAGACTTGGCTAAATTGTATGTTTAAAATGGTTATTTTCATACAAAGGCATTTTCCAGACGTATATGTGCATTTCTATAAAAACCGTCATTTTATGTGAAAAAAAATGATATTTTTATAAGAGATACAAGTCTTAGGGTATTTCTTATATTTTGAACTAAAAATATATATTTTGAAACTATTCGGACACAAAAATGTATTTTGTAAACATTAATACAAGTTGTCATGTTCTTTTTGAAGCCTTGACGATACTCGTTGACTTTTGGGAAAACTATATATATATATATATTATATATATATATATATATATATATATATATATTTCTAGACATTTGTACTAAGTGTATAATGTACATGTATATAATTATGTACAACATGTACGTATTTGTTTGGAAACGACTAAGTACATAAACGGTTTTCCTGGAAAATAAATAATAGGGTGTACCTATTATTTTCCTAAAAATGGCTAAGTTAAATGTGTATATGTATATGTGTGTAATAAAATATATATTAACTTAATCAACTTGCTATGTATAAGATGCAATTATAACTTAACTTTGGGATTATACGTGTTACACGGGAAACTAGGCTATGTGTCGGGGTAGGACCTAGGGTATGGATTAACATAACATCATGAACTAGGTAACATTATTCATAAGTTATACCCGAATAATCAATCACCAACATAATGACGACTTAAATGTTTTACATAAACATAAACATCTCTGTGTATTAGGGAGTCGGGTGCACAACTTGTCGGCTAGACATATCTTTCAGACCTTAGTCTCATATGGTTTGGGACGCGTGTAGGTTGAGTTTATTTTCTAAGCTTATTACTGCTAGCATTTGCATAGATGTCCAGGTGAGTTCATGAACCCCATTTTTTTACTGGTTTCATAAACGTTTTTAGGGTGGAAAACATGCTCGTACTTTTCTTTATACTAAAACAACTCATTTACCATAAACAATTTGCACGATAAGCAAAGTTTATACTATCGGGTCTAGTAAATATGATTTGTAGAGGTAATGAAATCATGTATCAATTATGTGCACATTGAACTTTATGGGTTTGAATTCAGGGAGTCCTCATATTATAACTTTACCGTAGCCATTAGTCTTTAGACCGGGGATCAGTTAACTAGCGTAATTGCTATCCTAGAAGTATTTACATCACCATTTGGTGGGGTGTAAGAGGCAATACGATGTGTCATGGTTTGGTTATGGGCACATACATTGTTGCTCTTGCAAGGAAATGATTTGATCACTTACATTTCATTAATCTACCATTCAACTTCCTGTAGTTATATATTTATCCGTTAAAAGTTTCCTAGTAATAAGTTTTCTAACCATATTTGGGGAACTTTTCACATTCACATTAAGGGAAGTGTACGTGTGGTAAACGTCCCAATGTAGGGTTTCCAAGTTAAATTGGAAACATTCTACAGAAAATGTTTTTACATAAGTGCTTGGAGTGGAGCTTACTTCAAGGGGACGGTAACATAAACAATGCGGATAAATACTTATACTAAACTTTGGAGGAACATTATACTTAAAACATTTTGGGAAATGTCATACTTAACATTTCGGGGGAACGTTATACTTAAATATTTTGGAGAAACATCATACTCAAACATTTTGGAAAGGTGTCTCTTGTGAATATTTTGGGAATAACTTGTGTTGTTGACGTATTCCAATGGCAAGGTGCTCCAAAACGATTCGGGGGCAGTTATCTCAGGTGTCGAGCCTTAACAAACTATGAACTCACCAGCTTTATGTTGACCCATTTTAAACATTTTTTATCAGGTGTCGAGCCCAATATTGAAGGGCTACTTCTCATTTGCATGCATACTAGGAAACTTGACCTAAAAGACTTTATCTATTGCTCATAAGTAGGAAAGCTTGTTCTAAACTTTGTTTGTAATTGTTGTGACTCTTGTTTTTAATGTCATGTACGTGTTTGCTTAATCATATGCTTTGAAAACTATTCATATCGCATACGCGTGTTTCCGCCTTAGCGGGGTGTGACAGATGATAATTGTCGTGCAACAATAATTATAGACGTGGATTAATGGCGTTTGTCGTTTTAAGGTTAAACGATAATGTGTTTTATTATTTGATAATGAAAGATAATATATAATGTTTTGTAATTAAAGTGTTAATTATATAATACTTTGGTGGCTAAATAATTAAGTGTTAATATTTTGGTCAAAAAGCAACAAGTTAATTTCGTATTCCAACTTAGTTTTGTGAGGTAGAGTGCTATGTTAATATTTGAAGAGTTTATTAAATATGCTATTAATGTTGGGAATCATGCTATCATATACGAAGCGGAAGCGGTTTATATACTTAACAAAAACGGATAATATATACTATATATATAATAGCCGATATATATATATATATATATAAATTGTTAGTTAATTTTATTAATCCGATTAATAAAATATTCCCAATCAGGATCTCAGTTAAACGCGTATAAATAAATAAATAATAAACAACCATAGGGGGTTCAGTAATCAACCTTTGACAACTACATCGGAATTGTAACACGCGGGTTACAACGAATCCTCGCTAGTAGGAAGTTCACAACCGAGCAGAACCAACCAGGAAGCAACACTTTGCAAGAAGGGAGGCGGCAATGGTGGCGGTCAACGGCAGCCAAGGGTGGCGGCCGAAAATAAGTAACTTTGGGAGGAAGGAGTTGTTTTCTGTTGAAAAGTATCATTAGGGTTTACACCTTAATCCTCTTTTTATAAAACACAATCTTACACTAAGCCCCCTTGCATATTATTATAATATTTCTTAATACTAATCCAATTAATATTAAGTCCTCAAGTTCAAAACTATTATTATTTCACAAATAATAATCCTCTGACACATGAACTTATCTGATTCGTGTACCAACGTGTAACTCTTCGGATCGTACCGGGTCGGGTTACGTTGACCTCGACTTTTAATTACATCGGACATACAATATATCCAACAATCTCCTACTTGGACGATTTTAATTAAATTAGTCAACGTGTGCAGAGTTGGACGCCTAGCTGCATGCCATTGCACCCAAACCAGTATGACACTTTACAGTCGTCAACTAGTTTTTTGAGTTCAGTAACGCTTTACTTAACAAAATACTATAGCGCTGATAATTCTATCAATAAGTCTCTTCTGTATAGACATCCGTTGATCATAAGACATGGATCATTCATTCTTATATAGTGATCAACCATTCTCTATTCCCGTCTCTAACTCAAAGTGGTCAAACGAACTACCTTAGTCTGAGCATGGCAACGCGTTTATACCAGTTTGAGTTAACGAGGGCGCCAGAATGTCTAGACCTCTAATCCCATAGAAGTACAGAATTCCATCAGCGTTATACAACTCCCACTTAATCTTGGATTTCTCCCAACGCTACCCGGATTGCTACCCATGTTTCAGGATAGTGTTAGATAACATCAAAGATAGTCCTTGATCAATGTAGTTTAATATGTGCCTTAGGAAAAAGGACAGATTGAACATACCAATATCAAAACATCTCATGACACAGATCCATGGAGATCGTTTTGAAGCGAGTTACATCTAATATCATTCCCTAATGATATATGTGAATTATGATTCTCAAACCCTTGAGTTATTCATCTCATGAATACAATCATCTCAATTCACAATAGTCTTACATTCAAATTCTTTCCCATGTAATTTGATCGACTACAGACATTTTAGAATACTCTTATTCAAGGATTTAAACATACAAATAACGAACACAGTCACAAAATATTTAAATTTGTATTTAACCCATTAAATCAAATAAGTATTCAATGTAACTTTTATAGTTCAAAATAAAACACCAATACTAACTACAGATCATGCCTACTGTCTAGCAACTCTAAGCCCTATCTTTCCAGCATGCTCCTCATGTTTAGCTTGAGGTAAAGGCTTAGTAAAGGGGTCAACCAGATTTAGATCTGTATGAACTTTGTTTATTACGATATCTCCACGTCCTATTATCTCTCTAATATAGTGGAATTTCCTCAGTATATGCCTTGTGTCTAATGTGACCTTGGTTCCTTTCCAAGAGCAACGGCACCAGTGTTGTCACACAGTATCTCGATTGGTTTCTTTATGCTAGGCACAACATCGAGATCATTAATGAACTTCTTCATCCAGGAAGCCTCCTTTGTAGCATCTGATGCAGCATTGTATTCTGATTCACGTGTGGATTGAGCAACCACACTTTCAGAATGAAAACATATCCCGTTTGTGACCTTGAATCATCGCGATCAGTTTGGAAGCTTGCATCAGTATAACACTTAACTGACAGTTCCTCCTCTAGTCCTCCATATATTAAGAACATATCCTTAGTCCTTCTCAAGTACTTAAGAATGTTCTTCACTGCAGCCCAGTGACTCTCTCCTAGGTTTTGTTGATATCTACTCGTCATGCTAAGAGCATATGAGACATCAGGTCTGGTACATAACATGACATACATGATAAAACCAATCACAGAAGCATATGGAACTCTTTCCATTTTCTTCTTTTCTTCTTCAGTGTTTGCACACTGCTTGCTATTAAGAATGGTTCCATGTGCCATGGGCAAGAGCCCCCCTTTTGAGTCTTGCATTGAGAAGCGCCGTATGACCTTATCAATATATGTACTTTGACTCAAACCCAATAACCGCTTTGATCTATCTCTATAAATCTTTATTCCCACAATATAAGCGGCTTCACGAAGATCTTTCATTGCGAAACATTTACCCAACCAGGTCTTAACATCTTTAAGCATTGGGATATTGTTTCCAACTAGTAGTCTACCCACCACGAGTTGCGGCGACGTCCAAATATGTAATAACTTAAATTTATATTTGCGATAGAAATATATTATATTGATTCGGTTCTTCTGAGGAGAAAAATCTAGAGCAAAAACACAAGCCGATTGGAAACTTAAAAAAAATATGCATCAAAACATTCATTTGTTCCTACCTGTGCATTTGTTTAAAAAAATATATATGCATCAAACATTCATTTGTTCCTACCTGTGCATTTGTTTAATCTAATGGTGGTAAGGTGTGCTTTGTTTGTTGGTAGTTAATAAAGCAGAAATGATTTGATTAATTTAATGGTGGGTAGGTGTGCTTTGTTTGTTTGTTGTCAATAAAAGAAGCAGGAACTGATGTCATGTTTGATAAAAATAATCACGGTGGAGATGCAAGGTAGGAAAAGAAACAACACGTGGGTAAATCGTGGAAGAGAAACACTGTTAACGTCAATTTGAATTGTTGTTATATAGAATGATTAGTATGTCATCTACATACAATATGAGAAAAGTGATATAGTTCCCACTAGATTTCTTATAAACACACGGTTAATATTCGTTCTAGATAAAACCAAAACTCTTTGATTTTCTAATCAAAACGGAGATTCCAGCTGCGAGACACTTGCTTTAATCCATAGATGGATTTATTCATCTTGCACACCTTATTAGGATTCTTTGGATCGACAAACCTTCAGGTTGAACCATATAGACATCTTCTAGTAAGTGTCCATTAAGGAACACGGTTTTGACATCCATTTGCCATATCTCATACTCATAATATGCAACAATGGCAAGTAGAATTCTAATAGACTTAAGCATGGCTACTGGCGAGAGAAAGTTTCCTCATAATCAATTCCTTGAGTCTGAGTAAACCTTTCGCTACAAGCCTTGCTTTGTAGGTTTTCACATTCCCATCCATGTCAGCCTTCTTCTTGAAGATCCATTTGTTTCTACAGTCCGACATTCAGCAGGAAGATCAACCAAATCCCAGACTTGGTTATCATACATGGATTGCATCTCTGCATTCATGGCTTCTTGCCATTTCTTGGATTCCGAATCCAAGATTGCAACTTTGTAAGTAGCAGGCTCAGCTTCATCAATCATGAAGATATCATCATACCTTTCAGGTGCATGACGATCCCTAATACTTCTTCGAACACTTGGTGTTTCTATTGTTTCTTGAGTCCTCTCAGACTCAACTTCAACAACCTAATCGATTACTTCTGGTTCTGTCTAAACAACTGGTTCAGTCACTTGTGATTCTCGAATTTCTTCAAGATCCACATGGTTATCTCCAATCCCTCGCGCCAGAATCTCTTCCTCCAATAAAGTGCCTCTGCATTTAGTGAAAATCCTATTTTCAGTGGGGTGGTAGAATAGGTAATCGATCTTCTTAGCGTATCCAACAAAAACCACTTTTCGCCTCTGGGATCTAGTTTATCCGAAGATTCTAGAGTGACGTAAGCATTACATCCCCAGACTTTAAGATAGGATACATTAGGTTTCTTTCCATGCCATATCTCATAAGGTGTTTTGTCAACCTTCTTTGTTGGAGCTATATTCACAAGTCTTGCGGCAGTTTCCAAAGCATAACTCCAAAAGGATTTTGCAACGTTTGTTCGACACATCATTGATCGAATCATATCTAATAGAGTTCGATTTCTCCGCTCAGACACACCATTATGTTGTGGTGTTCTAGGTGGAGTGAGTTGTGAAACTATTCCACAATCCTTTAGATGGTCGATGAATTCCTGACTAAGATATTCACCGCCTCGATCTAATCGAAGGATCTTAATAGTTCTATTCAACTGATTTTCTACTTCGTTTTGGTACTCCTTGAACTTTTCAAGAGTCTCATGTTTATGCTTCATAAGATAAACAAACCATATATACTGAATTCATCAGTAAATGTAACAAAGTATCTTTCTCCATGTCTTGACATTGTTCTGAATGGACCACATACGTCTGTATGTACAAGTCCTAACAGATCATTAGCTCTTTCTCCAACATTTGGAAAAGGTGCTTTTGTTAACTTTCCACTCAAGCATGATTCGCATTTCCAAATGACTCTGAACCCTTGGAATCTAGGATTCTTGCGGTCTTGAGTTGTTTAACACGATTCTCACTTATGTGACCAAGTCTACAATGCCACATATACGTATCATTAAAGTCCAACTTATTACGTTTATCGGAGATATTGCATAATATGTTATCGTTTTAGATTTCTATCTTATAGATCCCATTGTTGGGTTTTGCATCAAAGTAAAACATATCGTTAAAATAAGCAGAAATAAATTCACCATTAAAACGATAATTAAAACCTTGTCCACACAAAGCAGAAACTGAAACAATATTTCTAGTCACACTAGGAATGTAATAAACATTGGTCAAAACAAGTCCTAAACTAGAAGGAAGTAAAAGAACATATTCTCATATCGCCTTCACAACAACTCTTTTGTCCATTGCCAACATGGACCTCCAATCGCCCGGTTTCAGTTTTCTAATCTTTCTTAGTCCCTGCAAAACATTACAAATGTGGAAACCACATCATGTGTCAAACAACCATGTTCTGCTAGAAAAAGCAAAGATTTCAATAACATATATACCTGAGGATCTCCTCCAGAAGCCTTGGCTTGCTTCAGTTTAGCTAAACACTTAGCGCAGTTCCTCTTCCAGTGCCCAGTTTCATCACAATGAAAACATTTGCATCTTTCAGAGGTTTCTTGTTGGCAACAGATTTGCCTTTGCCCTGATTGCCCTTTTTCTTGGTGTTAGGTTTCTTAACTTGACCCTCCTTGATCACTAGCACTTGTGCAGTCTTGCTAGGTATGGTCTTGCTAGGTATGTTCACCTCAGCACTTTTGAGCATCTGATGCAGTTCTGCAAGTGTCTTCTCCATCCCGTTCATATTGTAGTTCATAATGAACTAGTCATATGACTTAGGCAATGAGTTTAGGATAATATCCCCAGCTAACTCATCGCTCAAGGGGGATTCCATAAGAGCAAAGTGATCACATATGCTTCATTTTTAGCACTTGAGTGCTAACTGGCGTTTTCAAGAACATACAACTTGTTCTCCACATTGAGAACAATTTCAAGTTGCGGTGCCAGTCCATGAAGTTGGAGTGGTTCAGTTTGTCCTTCTCTAAGATGGACTTGAGAGAGAATTGGGAGGCGGAATTGTTTTCAGTTGACATCTACAAGTTCAAAATTTAATTTGTTAGTATTTTATGTTTTAAAATATCCTAATTTATTTTATGACCCAAAAGCAAAATTAATTAGGATGAGACCCCGATTCATCAATACACAGTGAACTGGCTTAGCACTGTCCACTGGTACGATTAGTTAGGTAAACAACGATTGTTTACACAACTCTCCATTTGGGGATATCGCTTAAAAGCGGTGTATGTTTAACCCCAACTATGCCCACTGATAAACAAGCGATGTTTGGTCCTTTACGTTAACTGTAACACCGGCCTATGTTACACAGGAAACGCAATGATAAACTTCTTTCACAATCAACGCCCAGATGCAGGGATCAGCACTAACATTTGGGTTCGATTTAGAATGAAGTGTTAACTCGTTAAGGGTAGCATAAAACATCAATTAAAATTGGGATTTTATTTTAATATTTACCATAAAAATATATTGATTAACTCGTAGCATGACGAGAGTTACACAACAGTTAACAAAATCCTATTTTATATAATTCATGATAATTGAAACTCCTTTCAACACTCGACACGGTATAGTTTTAAATACCCTATTTAAACTATGTTGGTCGTTTTATCGCGAATGGACTTGTTTTAACATTAATAAAACTCTTTTATTAAATATGCTTTTCAGTTTTATAAAACTTGATTTTAATAAAACCGTTGCCATGATTGTGAAAAAATTTACTTATTTTGGGTTATCTCGATTATTTACTAATAAATAACACAACCACAAAAACATAATAATAAAATAAACGAATCGAGCCCCTAATAGGTCGCACGTTTCGTTTTAGCCAGAAACGAAACGAACTAGTCAAAAGGGTTTCAAAACTATTTTGATAACTCCCACTTGACCCGAGATCTCTATCTTCATGGAACCTGTTCGCCTGTTTATCTTCATCTTGATCTTGTACTTGAAGGATTACAACAATAAATTTGAAAATACAATAAAACTAAATCTATTTTAATCTATCTATTATACCGGATCCAACATACGTAATAAAAATACAAATCAATAAAAAAAATAAAACCATCACACACAAACCATGACAAGGGTCAAATACCCGGGCTCGATTCACATCACAATCCATGAACAACTAAAGCTTTTGATGTTTTGTCAAAATAAATAAATTTTGACAAATAAAACATAGATCAAAATTATAACTTTTACCATCTATACGCGCGTAACCATGACTCTGATACCACTGTTGGGAATCATGGTATCATATTCGAGCGAAAGCGGTTTATATATTTAACAAAAAGGATTTTATATATATATTTATATATTATTATATATATATAAATTGTTAGTTAATTTTATTAATCGATAATAAATATTCCCAATCAGGATCTCAGTTAAAACGCGTATAACAATAAATAATAAACAACCATAGGGGGTTTAGTAATCAACCTTTGACGACTACACCGGAATTGTAACATGCGGGTTACAACGAATCCTCGCTAGTAGGAGTTCACAACTGAGCACGAACCAACCAAGAAGCACACTTTGCAAGAAGGGAGGCGACAATGGTGGTGGTCACGACAACCAAGGGCGGCAAGCCTTTGGGTGGCGGCCGAAAATAAGTAACTTGGGGAGGAAGGAGTTGTTTTTTTGTTGAAAGGTATCATTAGGGTTTTAACCTTAATCCCCTTTTTATAAAACACAATCTTACACTAAAGCCTCCTTGCATATTATTATAATATTTCTTAATATTAATCCAATTAATATTAAGTCCCTCAAGTTCAAAACTATTATTATTTCACAAATAATAATCCACCGACACGTGAACTTATCTGATTCGTGTACCAACGTGTAACTCTTCGGATCGTACCGGGTCGGGTTACGTTGACCTCGACTTTTAATTACATCGGACGTACTATATATCCAACAATTAAAACTATGTAAGAGATGTTAATTCCATAATTAGGATGTAAACAATTGGCAATGATAAATAAGTATGCTTATAATGTCACTAAGATGGAATGAATAAAAATATTGACTCCCTCAGGAAATTTAAGAACTTTAAGAATAAGCACAAAATATACGAGGAAAGAATGGAAAAGCTAGTGGTGGAGCTTAAGCGGGCCAAGGATGATAAGTAGAGGATGGCGGCTGAGAAGGACAAGGAGATGGAGGAGTTTCGGCAGGACCTGATGGCGTTAATGGATATCTTAGTGGCACAGACACGGGTGAGAGGACGGTGCAATCCAACAATCCCCTCTTCAACAAAGGCAAAGGGGATATCGAGGGTTGATAGGAAAGGCTTGCAAGACTAGGAGGGACTCAATGGTGTATCCTGAACTTGCTCAGGGGAATAGTACCCCAATGAGCCTTAGACTGTTGAGGATGTAGTGTTGAAGGTGGTGGCCAAGGATGTGAAGTGGCAGAAGGAGCCAAAGTGGGCAATGAAGGGGGAATGAAAAGGCCTGAGCACACTGTTTTAAAGGTTTCCTGGCTGGAGATATGTGATAGTTTAATTTTTCATATGTAATGATTGGTTGTAGGTGTCACACCCCAGAAATCGAAAGCGAAAATTAAGCGTAGGCGGTGTATAACAGACGTTAGTAACAGTCCACAATTAAGCAAACACAATAACAAAAAATGGATACCACAAGATTAAATGTTAAGTCATTTGTTACAAAAACATTGTTAAAATCTATAGTTTACACAAAAGTCGTCATCACAACTTCATAACCATATTAGGTCCCCACAAGATCGATGATATCCCAATGTAACGTTATCGGGCTTGCCCCAAAAACCCGTCTTATATTTCCCCACATGCATACTAAGTAACTGAAAATATGTCAATTTAAAAAACATCAGTAAAACTGGCGAGTTCACATTTTTTTTCCATTCATGAAGAATGAAACTTTTTTTATGAACCATTTATGATTGTTCGTCCACAGTCGTACCGTTTTCGTAGGTTAGACCTCACGACATGATCGCAAACCAAGAACCTATAATCAACCAAGACTAATGGTGACTACCCAATCACCTACACCATGAACGCAAGAGAAAACGTGGTAAGGGGCCGAATATGTAATTTATAATCCACACGGGACAGGTTCATAATTTTTTCCAAACACGGTGTAATTTACTCAAAACTCCATATATAAAATTTTCTTTTATCAAATTTTTAATATAACATAAGTTAGTATACAATATAAAATAAATAATAAATTGACTTAATATACTTATTAGTTTTTTTTTCAACGGTGACTTTCTTGAATGCGGTTGTGGGCAGAAGATCATCACACCCGCTTTTTTGAGCGGGGCCTAACCCACCACCGTCCAAACTATGTTGTGTGAACCGGGTCCACGCTGGTGGTACATAATGGGGGCTGCGGCGTTCTCCCAGAAACCTTATCCACCTCCACATGAGTTTTACCTCGCTGGAGTAATGGAGGCTGAAAACGGGGCTCGCTCGGATTCGAACATGAGTCTCATAGAAGGAAACAGGCTCTTATCTTCAATGCGGTATCCAACTGAGCTACACTAAGAGAGTAGTTAACTTGAATTTTGTATATAGCTTGCTCAACAACTATCAACAACATTATGTAGCCTGTAAAAGTCTGTGGTAAGAAGTTTAAATTAAAATGTTGAATAATGTAGACCACCTATAGGGTAACACTATAGCTAGCTAACAATAAATTCAACATCAAGATTATGGAACATAACAACTCATATTTGACGTGCAAGAATCCGTCTCTGCTATTATTCACGAGTATGATATAA
>JAUTDX010006226.1:0-19778 GCA_030844895.1 Ambrosia x helenae
CTCTCTTATTCTAACTTTGTTATATTCAAAGGAAATCAATTTTAGTTTCGGGTATATTAAAACCTCAGCATACATAACTATCTCATGGAGGAGTCATAAGGAACTGTTAACAACAACCTAAGTTATCATGACATAATGTGTTGCTGATCACAACAGAATGGTCATTAAATGTTGTTGGTAAATTTATCAGTTTACTCATAACTTATTAACTTCATTTAAATACTATGTTGAAGACTTATTATGATAAAGTCAGATGCCGTAATTTCTCGAACAATAACAGTTTGAGAGGAAATGCATTAGAGTTCGATACGAAATTATTGTTCGCTTATTTTAGAACAAGTAGAGGAAATTAGAATTTTGTATCAATTGCATTCCATGATATGCTTATGGATCCAATAACTAAAGGTCTATTACCCATAAGTCTCACTAACGGCCAAATAAGAGAAAAGGGTTTTACTAATGACCATGTATAACTGTATATCGTACTATGAATGACTCATGACTAATAACTAATGATTAATTTTTCCTCATTATGATTTGTTTGTCTATTAGTATGTTAAGCTAGCATAATGACATAAAGACAATAATGTAACAAATCAACAACTAAGGGCATAACGTAAATTGATCCTAATGTTAAGTTTTAAATTTGGATTGTAGAATATTAATGGGGGTCCCTAAGTCGAATATTAGACTTCACGACTGTATTTTCTCTGCTGCATTTTGGGTTTAGAACTAAAATGAGTATTAATCTCTGCAGACTTACGTGATACTCATAATGAATGATTACTCGGCTAAGTGGGAGAATGTTAGAATAAATATACATTATGTTAGGATATTTATCTCTATAGCCATCACAATCATTTATCTAATGATGGTCAATTACTAATATATCCCTAAGTCAATAATAGGTTATTCCTTGATGGACGGAATTACCTTAATGACATAATATTATGGTGTCCCCTGTGTGTATAAATAGAGGGATTCTTAGAGGTTGGTCGTTAGACAAATAACATAACACCATAAACACTAAAGTGTTGTCGCCTACCTCTCCCTTCTCATACGATCACCTAGTGATCATTTGCCATCATTACTGTACACACTAAAGGGAACCCGAGCACAATGACAATCATGTCGACCTCAACTCTCTCAACATCAGTATTAAGTCTCACGAATCTATCAGGTATTATTATTATTATTATTATTATTATTATTATTATTATTATTATTATTATGTTTTCCTTCATATACAGTCAAAACTGATCAACAATTCGGCTATGGAGGATGTCCAGTTTGAAAGAGAAAGTGTTTTGGATCAGAGTCTAGATGCTTTGTTTGAGAAAAATGTAGTTAATTGTATGTTCATAAGTTCATGTTTTGAAAATGATTATGCATGTATGAATAATATTAGCTAAAACAAACAGTCAAAATATGATTTACAGTTTGAGTGTGACTTACAGTTTAAATTGTCGAATAGTCAAAATATGATTTACAGTTTACAATTAAATAGTCCAAATTATGATTTTACAGTTTAAATAGTCAAAATACTAAAATCAAATAGTCAACGAGGCTGCTGCTTTGCTTATCTGTTTTTTTTTCAAGTGGCCTTTAATAATATATTAAATTCTTATAAAATTACTTGATGCACTTTGTTAGTTTTTTATTTGTTAGTTCTTTGTGTCTAGCATTTATGTTATAATTTGGGTTTACTTTGTGTTGCCTGTAATTAAACTATCTTTTGCAATATTAAATTTAGATATTATCTAATAAGAAATTAAGAGTGTAGCAAAATTCCTATTTCAGTAAGTATTATTGGCTTGCGTTATTAGTATTGTTAATGTGAAGTGGTGAAAAATTTTCAGTTAGGAGGCATGACTATTGTTGCTACAACAAATATACTCCGAGGAAGGGTTGAAAGGTTTCATTCTGCCTAACGCAGGTCGTGGTGTCCCCCTACGTTGCACAACGAGAAGGGGGTTCAAGATTATTATTATTTGAGTGTTATAATTCCTGGTTTGAGTGAGACTCAAAGCCAGAAATGTAGTTATAAACTCAAGTGAAGTGTTAGTTTGATAGAGAGAATCTCCACACGTGTATTATCAAAGAGAATAGAAGATGTGTGTAAGTGGGAATGATAGAAAAGGTATGTTCAGATCTGAATTGGTGATCTGATTTATAGAATAAGCATCTTCCTCTTTGAGTAGAGATAATATATTGGTCCATGATGCAACTTGGGACATACCACTTTTAGCTGAGGATGGCTTTGGACCTGCTGTCCGTGTATTACAGCATCTCCACATGTGAGACATCGATAGCTGCATACTTTGACCGAGAAATGTGATGACAAGATAGGTCATATTTTAATCATTGCTTTACCGACCCCGGAACCTTTGTATCCTTCAACCTTTGAAGCAGTATTGTGAAACGTTATTAACTTTATTTTGCTTTAGGCTACCCACGTCATCAGCCCCCCAAGTCAGAGGTTTTTGTGCCATAGCTCAAAGGCTTCTCGCTTTTTTGCTAAGTTTATGGATGTTTAAAAGGTTCGGGGTTTGAAAGCTTGCTTTTGTTCCAAGCGGTTTGTTTCTCTGGATTTGAATTTCGAAATGACACCTGATGTGACAAATGTCAGTCTTCCCTGCGGCAGTTTTTAATGCAGGGTATCATTGCATTTTATTTTAATATATTTATTACTTCTTTCTTTTATTTTTATATTTCTACACTTCACTTTACCATTTTCATCAACGAGTTTCTTCATCCTCTCTCCTAGGGTTCCTCTTTTCCTTGCAATATCAGTTTAGTCTTCTTTTCCTTTCCTTCATCTGATCATCCTTCAAGGAAAAATGGGCGCCAAGATGGACATGGCGGTCAGCTTTTCTTCCCTTACACAGGAAGAGGTTGAATCGTTTTGTGTAGAGTGGGACATTGATTCGTCATTTAATCCAGTTGCACCTGGGCATACCGATCCAATCAATCGATGCCCCAGTGGTTCTATTGCACTTTATTGTTGCTATTTCGAATTTTTCGAACCTTCATCATCCTTTCTCTATCTTTCTGTTGAATGTCCTTGAGTATTATAGAGTTTCTTTGGTCAGTTTCATCCACATGGGTTGGCTCGTGTTTTGCACTTTGAAATTTTATGTCGAGCCCTTGGCTATGATCCTACCATTCTAATGTTCAGAAACGTTTCTTTTGATTGGCCAAGAATGGCGATTGGTATACTTTGAAACGTCTCAAGTGGAAATGAACTTGATTTCTTCACATGTGACGACGGTTTTGGTGTGTGGAAGACAAGGTTTTTCCTGGGTTTTGACTCTATCCTTCCCTTTAAATCTATTTGAGGCATACTGATGCTATTCTGAATGAAATGGAACCATCTGAATCTGAGTTGGATGAGAACTTTCTCAAGGCCTTTCGAGCATGTCCTTCAAGGCTTCGCCCTTTTGATGAGCCTTTTTTGGTTTTATATCCGGGATTAGTACCCGGTGGATAAAGATGGTAGAGATCCAGTTCTCATGGAGGGTGATAAGGGTATGCTTATTGTATATTGTTTATTTTACTGTTTCTACTTTGATTGATGCTTATGTCGTTTAATATTTTGTGTTTTTTTGTTGTAGTCATGTCTGCACTAACTTTCATTAAGAGTGATGATGCATCGGAGGTTGTGTTCAAAAACGCTGAGGCTGTGGAAGGTGAGGATGCGTTAGTGAAATATTAGAAGGGGAGGTTTGATGGGACGAATTATGTGCATGTTCTAAACGTTAGGAGTTTTTCAAAGCCTAGTTCTTCCAAGGCTTCAACCAGGCGGTCAAGCCGTCGTTTGTTGAAAGGTGCTAAGCCGGCTGATGTGTCTGAAGCTGTGACTGTAAGTGATGAAATTGAAGATTCAGAGAATGACAACGATGAGGATGTTGAGACTGGGGTTTCTGAGAAGGTGCCAGTTGTTGTGGCAAAGAAGGGTAAGGGTAAGAAGATTGTTACTAAGGTTGCCGTGTTGAAAACTGTTGAGGGTTCAACAAGTGTAGAAGGTGAAGGGTTTATACCCTTGGTTGGAGTGTGAAGGTAGGTGATACTTTTAAATACCTGTAGTGTGTGAGGACGTTTTGGCTCATATTGCCCCCCCCCCCCCTGGCATAAAAGATTCCTTGGAGGTATGGATAATAATATGTTGCTGACAAAGATGATGATGGGAACCTGTAATCTTGTTGCTATGCTTCCCGAAGGTGTAATCAGATTTAGGAAGAGGATGGCTGAATATGAGATTTTGCCAAGAAGAATAAAGAAATGAAACAATCCCTTGCTGCCCTGAATAAGGATGCCATTGAGTATGCTGAGAAGGAGAAAACTCTGATTAGCCTTATTGATGAGCTTAAGAAGGGTCATGAGGCAGAGACTACAAAGCATGAAGCTGCAAGGGTTCAGGTTGAGGCAGATAGGGCAGCACTGGATGTGGAGAAGAAAGGCTTTTGAGGCATAAAAAGGAAGGTTGGAGGCTTCCCTTACCCAAGCTTTAGATGACAACAAGTGGTTTATTGAAATGGGTTCCAGCAGGTGGTCATGTATCTTCTTTCATTCGGATGAATTCAATTATGCTTTAGGGGAGGTCTACACCAAGTTACTTGTTCATGGAAAGCATGCGGGTTTTGTTGCTGGGTTTAAAGCTCATAAAGCTGGTCAAGATCTGGAGCAGTCTCCTTTTTACCAACCCAACTCTATGGACGTGTTTAAAGAGTCGGTTGTGATGATGGAACATTTAACCTATCCTTATGTTACCCAGGTTTATTTCTTTTTATGGAAAACCATTGCAGGAACTGAAGCAATTAAAGCCTCCTGGTCTGAATGAGGCAGTGTGTGCTGAAATCCTTGAAGAGTTTTCGAAGAAGAGAGCCTACTCTGGTGATAGTGAAGAAACTCATGATGTGAATGAGGGTACTCAAAAGGATGTGAGTTTGGATGCTTCATGAATTTGTGGTGGTGGTGCTGAGAAGAAACCCAAGAAAGCAAAGAAGCAAAGAAGGCCAAGGTGGGAGAGACTGTTGTGGAGGGGGAAGCCTCGAAGCCTTCTGCTTCAGGTGGTGTTGCTTGAATTCTCTATGCTTTCTGATTCATAGCTTTCTTAGCATTATGTTTGTGAACAATTAATTATCGTTTGGTGGTAGTCTTTGAACAATGTTTCTTTTGCGGGACCTAGCATGGTTCCTGTAAGGACAAAGAGGATTGACGAAACCAATTTTGTTACCTTAGTCTAATTCCTATTCTGCAATATTATTCTAAGTACAGAAACTACTAAAGAAGAAGACTGAAAGTACCGAAGAAGAAGATATCAAGTACTGAAGAGTAAAGATCAGAAGTTCTGTAGACGAACCAACAAAGTCTCTGCGGAACTACTGAAGACAAACTACTAATCAGTAGTTTGTCACTCATCAGAAGTTTTGATAGAAGCTTCCCACCACCTTTGTACTTCAGTAGTTTATATTATATTATTTTGTTAAGGTCTTTGTACAAGTTTCAATGCTACAGCCTGTTGTAGTATTATATTAAACTTAGGATTACTTCACTTATACGTATTGTATTAGTCTATAAATAGACGGGTTCATCCCACTATTTTAGACATCAATTTTGTACTGAAATCCTTCAAAGGGTTTAATATAAAAAACCATTTCATATATCTGAGAATCTTTCACAACACTTATTATTGTTATATGCATTCAACTGTTTAGATTCTCATTAACTGCTTTAGTTCATTAAATCCAGGGGAGTAATAACTCCTGTCAAAAGTGAAACTTTTTTTTTGAAGGTGGTACTTCAGCGGTGAAACCAATCGACAGACAACTCCTCGACCCGAGTTAGAATCACTACCCCGCACCGGTGTCCACTTTGAAGTTATCTCAAACAGTTACAGGGAATTTTTTTTCGTGGTGTGCAGGATTCGAACTCAAGACCAAGCCCGGGCGGAAACCCTCCGAAGAGGTAAACCCTCCCACCTCTCCCCAGCTGGGCTGAGGTCATTGGCGTTAAAAGTGAAACTTTAACTTGAACACTTTACTTATTCTGTTGTGCAATCTGCTTTGATACATTTACAACACACAAGTGTTCATGAATAAGAACTGTTAAACAGAATACTGATCCAATAGTTCCAGGTATGATGGTGGGCTTTTTAGAAGCCTTTTGAACAATATTTATGTTAATGGCTTGTTAAAGCCTGCTATGTAAATATGAAGCCCTTAAGGCTTTTTAAGGTATCTTTGTAGTTGTTTGGCTTGTCTGTCAATCTTCTTATTTTATGATTGTGTTTGCGTTGTTTGTCTTTGTACTTGTAGGGGAATGTCTTACAAGTAGCACCTTAAAAGGTTGGATGATGCAGTCACCCTTCCTTAAGGTAGTCTAGGCAGACAAGTCACCGCCTACCCTATGTACACTACTTAGTGTTTCTAAATTTTCGTAAGTTTGTTTTAAAAATTCAGGAATAATTGGTGTAGGCTGTTCAAACCCTCTATGAGATATGTAAAGAAGAACTTTGTTTATCTCATGGAGTTGGATTGATTTAGGAACTCACCCCTTATAGAGGTCCATTCAACCCTTGAACTTATTGAGCTAAATGGCCTGGGAGCTCACCCCCTTACATGGCCCGTGCCATGGAGTTTTTTGCAAGGTCCCTCAACCAGATAATAGGATAGAAAGACAAATATATAAAAAGAGGATCCTTTGATCCTTTCATTCATTCATAACTGGAAAGTTACACCAGGTAGCTTAGATTTGACAACATTTTTGAAAGCTAAACAAAGAACCTTTAATGTTTTTGTCATTCCAATGGCGGGGAAGCTTCTTGCCTCCCATGTTGGCAAGCTTAAAGGATCCTCGTTTGTGGTTTCGAGGATGGTGTAGAGACCTTCCCATTTTGGTCCCAGTTTTCCTTGTCTTCTTTCTTGCTTGCTTCATTGTTTCTTAGGACCGGATCCCCTGGCTTGAAGCATTCGTGCTTAACACGAGCATTGTAGTAAGACTCCATTTTTTTGCATGTATCGAGCTTATCTGATGGCTACTGAGTCTCTGGCTTCTTCAAGGAGATCTAAGTTGAGCAAGGCTCCATTTTCATTAGCCTTGATGTCCACATGAAGCGTTCTAGGTGTCGTAACTTCTATTTCAGCAGGAATTACGGCTTCGGAGCCATAGACAAGGCTATTGTACAACCTGGTTACTGGGCCCAAAATTTTTTGCGAATTATTATTACCTGTGGCGAGTAAACCATCTAAAAGAAATAATAATTAGTACGTTATTATACGAAACTAAAAACCGAACCATTGGATATAAACTATTATTATAGAACACGCATTACAAGACCGTACCAATACATGTTACGAACCCAAACCGAACCCGAGCGAACTTGATTAGTCATCCCGGACATGTGTCACCATCTCATGGTGACACATGCCCACTCTATTTTGTAAACACCTCACATATTGTTTTATTAAAAAAACCCGACGACCCAACACCCTTTTACTTGTCTGCTTAACATAAACACACACACAGATATATCTAGTATAGAGAAAGAGAGAGATTAGCGAGAGAGAGGAGAAGGGAGGAATTCACACACACACACATTAGGTACTTGATGGTTTATAGTAAACATTTGATTGGTATAGATTGACAAATAAAGATGATTCGGACGCTAAATTAATAACAAAACATATGATCTTGGACCTTAGACTACCGTGTACACATACAATATTAACACGCTAGGATTATTATATGCTATTGAGACATTAGATAATAAGCACGACATATGAATTATGAATAAGGACCCTTGGAGCTATGAAACTTAGGATCATATAAGATTACATGAACAATAGCCATCTAGTTGTGTTTTTGTAACTCGGATAATAAACATGAATAGGACAAAACGATTAAATGGACATGAGATGTGCATTGCAAGTTGGACAACGTATAAGACACGGACTTCGGACAATAGACACAACTAATGTGTATGTATAACTAAGACACCTTTGGGATTATTAGGATTTTAAATAAAAAACATATATATTTACATACAATTGACCCGACACTGGGACTATGTAAGATTGCATAACTAAATAAGTAGAAACATGATTCGACAATTAGTTAAATTACACCTAAACAAAGACAACCAATGGTCCAAGCTCGCCCACGCGTGTAACCATAAAGATGGTTACACGCGGCTAATATTTATAAACTTGAATAGGATCATGCTAGTGATTGGAAACTTGACTTGAGATGCTATGTGATCGGATAAAACGCTGCTGAGGTGAGTTCGTGTACTTCCCTTTTTCTGTTTTTAAACTGTTTTGGGGTGAACATATGCCTGTACGTGTAAACTGTTTTGTGTGTAAACTTACTTGATGTGACAAGGCTCCCGAAACCAGATGCACACTCATTAACCCAAGGGAGTTGGGCCACTTAATATATGGGTAGTACTACTTGGGAATCCCCCACGCACAGTGGATCCGGAAGCCCGGAAAACCCTCCACTGAGGTCCGCGGACCGTTGCGGCATATATTATGCCGTAGGGAATCCATAATGGGAGTAGATGGATTCCGTGTTAGGATTGAGGAGTGATACTTGTACATCACCATGTTCTGAACTATGTAAACTTGTTTTCGAACTGATAAACTGTTTTGGATTTACTTAACTACTTACACGGACTCACCGGCATATTTTTGCTGACCCAAACTCTTTTAAGCATGTGTTCAGGTACTGCATTCAGAAGATTATAACGCATTCGGATTATGTTCATATGATGCGGATTATAGGTGATGTTTGCTAGATGATTATGATAGAAGATTCGGCTACAAGGGTTGCGGATTAGAGTATTAGAGCTAAGCATGGATTGAGACTTGGATCAACTAGTGGATCACACCTTATCAACTGCTTCGACGACCGCCGCGTTCCGTCCTTGCATAGATATTAGTCTACTTTATTTAAGTTGTGTATTATATTTTTGGATTAGAAATTGTATAAAACATTAAATATTAGTTATCGTTGCTTCCGTTGTGCAAGTCTGTTACCAAACTGTCATTTCGACCAGCCCCCTCCGGATCGGGTTGTTACAGCTATAAGGTGTTTTCTTGTGGCTTGTTTTTCTGGTGGTTCTGATGGCCCATAGGACACTTGGAAGCTCGTTAAGCCATTTACCACCCTGTCTGCCGAGCTTGGCTTTTATCCCTTCAATGATTCTTCGATTCATTCTTTCTACTTGTCCATTCGATTGAGGGTAGGCTACCAAGCTGAACACTTGTGTGATTCGATATTCTTTGCACCAGGAGCTAAAAGGCTTCTTAGCAAACTGTTTGCCGTCATCTGTGACTAACACCCCAGGAAGGCAGAATCGACATATGATACTTTCCCATACAAAATCAATGATTTGTTTTCCATGTATCTTCCCCAAGGATTTCACTTCCGGCCATTTTGTGAAGTAGTCCACTGCCACCAGTAGGTATTTGACTCCTCCCTTGGCTGGAGGAAAAGGACCAACTATGTGCATTCCCCATTTGTGAAATGGCCAAGCTGAGCTAATGGGAATCATGTCGTGTTTTGGGCTTTTAGGGACAGTGGCATGGATTTGGCAGCCTTCACATTTCTTCAACTGCTCGGTTGCGTCACAGTGCATAGTTGGCCATAGTAGCCAAGGTTCATGAGCTTAGCGACCACTGTTCTTGGACCACAATGAGCTCCACATATCCCTTCGTGAACCTCCTTGATCAGATACTGACTTTGTTCAGGGCCTACACATCAAAGCAATGGAGCCAAATAACCTTTTTTATAAAGGATATCTTCTTGGTGCACATATTGCTTAGACTTGATTCAAACCCTTTCAGCCTCCACATGATCTTGAGGTAACTCACCATTCTTCAATAATGCTACAAGGGAGTCATCCAATTTGATCCAGCATCAATGATCACATCTTGAACTTCAAGTTCTAATATGGAAGGAGTCTTCACACTTCGACTAATACTTTTTTGGTGAGATGAGCAAAGTTCAATGAAGCAAGCTTGCTAAGAGCATCACCTTCTTGTTTTGTGACCGAGGAACCTGCTTGATCTTGCAAGACTAGAATGTATTCCTGATTTCCTTAGCCTTTTCTCTTTATTTCTTCATGTTTGGTTCCTTAGCGATATAGCAGTCAACCACTTGGTTTGAAACCAGCAGTGAATCAGTGAAGACTTAAAGCCTTTGGACAGTCATTCTTTTAGCAAGCTTTAGCCCAGCTATCAAGGCTTCGTACTTTGCCTCGTTGTTAGTTGCCTGAAAATCAAGTCAAGGAGCATAAGTGAATTCTAACCCTTCAGGTTGATTAAAACGAGGCATGACCCTGAACCTTCAATGCTGAAGCCCCGTCGGTAAAAAGCTTCCAAGCTTCAGGGTCAGGGGGTTCATCCCGGGTGATATTAATTTCAGCCACGCTTTCCTTTGGAATTTCAACAATAAAATCAATCAAAAGCAAGTATTTGTGCTTTTGATTGCTTTCCTCGGGACATAGGTGATTTTGTGTTCACCTAGCTCGACGGCCCACTTGGCTAGTCGTCCTGAAGTTTCAGGTCTTTCAGGCACACTTTTAATAGGTTGATCAGTGACCACTTGTATTGGGTGTGCTTGAAAGTACCTTCGAAACCTTCTGGCTGTTTCTACAAGGGCCAGGGCTAGCTTTACCAAAGGAGGTACTTGACCTCTGCTAACTTAAGGATTTACTAAAGAAGTAAAAAGGTGCCTGAGCTTTATCTCGTTCGATTTGTGAGGACGTCACTAAGGGCTTCTTCAGTAACGGATAGATAGACAGAGATCATTTCCCATGTTTCAAGAGCAGCAATGGTGGGAAGGGAAGCAAGATGTTGTTTCATTTGGTTGAAGGCTTCCTCGGCTTCCTCGGTCCATCTGAAATCTTTCTCATCAGTGCATCCCTTAAGGGTCTTGAAGAAGGGCAAGGATCTTTCAGCCAGCTTGGACATGAAACGTTTCAAGGCTGCAAGCTTCCTATTCAGGCTTTCCACCTCCTTCTTTGTTTGAGGAGACTTCATGTTTAAGACAGCTCGAACCTTGTTGGGGTTACCCTTTATGCTTTGTTTTTCCTAAAATATGCCCAAGAACTTGCCTTCTTCGAATCCAAACGAGCATTTGACAGGGTTGAGCATGTTGATTTTTCTAAGGTTCTCGAACGTTTCTTGTATGTCTTTAAGCATTTGTTCTTCAGTCTTACCTTTGATTACCAAATCATCAACATAAAGCTTCCATGTTTTTTGCCGATTTGATCAGCGAAAGCATTGTCCACTAGCCTTTGGTAGGTTGCACCTGCATCTTTTAAAACCAAAAGGCATCTTTCGATAGCAAAAAAAATACCCTTTGTCAGTGTGGAAAGAATTTTTTTCTTCGTCTTCTTCCTTCATTTGTATCTGGGGGTAACCTTGTAAGCGTCCAGAAAACACTTGAAGGGAAAGCCTGTAAGCGAGTCAACTTTGAGGTCAACTTCAAGCAAGGGGTAGCAGTCTTTTGGACATGCTTGGTTGAGGTCTTTGAAGTCTATGCACATCCTCCAGGATTCATCAGGCTTTCGAACCATCACAGGGTTAGCAACCCATGATAGATATTTAACCTCCCAGAGGATTCCTGCTTCGACTAGCTTGTCAACCTCTTGACAGACTGCCAAGTTCCTTTCAGTAGCAAGGCTTCGTTTCTTATGGACCAACGGCTTGAAATCAGATGGGATTTTGAGTTCATGTTCAGCGATGCCTCTTGGGATGCCAGTCATGTCGCTGGGACACTAAGCGAAGACATCCACGTTGTCTTTGAGCAACCTTTCAAGCCTTGATAGTATGTCTTTTGAAGCTTGGTATTGACCCGGATCCTTTGTTCAGGATAGTTGGGGTTAATACTCAAGCCCTATTCACGTTTCTCATTTTTATTTCCTTCTACCATGAGTACATCGACAGAAGGTTGGAGGGTTACTACCCCATTTTTCAGTGGGGAACTTCAAGTTCTTTCGACTGATGGAGACGGCCATGTCAAAGGTGACCAAACCTGGCCTTCCGATGATGACGTCCTAGTTTGAAGAAGGTTGAGTACTATGAAACTGAGAGGTTTGGTTTTTTGCATTTTACCTTCGGAGAAGCTAACATCATGGGGTTATCTGCCCAAAGGCTTGAGGGGTATGTCAGTTATTCCTTTGATGGAGGAATCAGCTGGTTGAAGCTTGGAGCGTTCATCTGAGCTTAGAAGGTTGAATTACTTTTCAAGCATGATTTCCGTGGTACTCTAGTATCAATGTAAGCTCTTTGTGTCCTTGTGGACCCAGTCAAGGCTTCCACCACTAAGTATCATAATTCTTTTCCCCCTTTAAGTGGAGGGAAGCAGACACATTATCGTTCCCAATCCTCCAACCGAGGGCGTTTGTTGGGAATACCTAATTCAACCAGTACCATGTTTACTTCTTTCTTTTTCCCTCAGCCATGTTGTCTTTGACTCCTTTCAGCAAATAAGCTAACTCACCAGATTTGACAGCTTCCTCGATCCTCTTCTTGAGCTAGAAACAATCGTTGGTGTGATGTCCTTTTTCTTCATGGAACTCACAGTATTGGTTGGAGTTTTCGTTTTTCTTGCTCTTTGGTAAGGGACGTGGAGATCTGAAGCTGTGCTTGACTTCTTGAGTTGCCAAGATTTCTTGAGGAGTTTTTGTCAAAGCTGTGAAGTTTATGGTTCGATCTCTGCTTGAAGGGTTCCTACCTTCATACCTTCGAGGTTCAGACCCCTTAGATCTTCTATCATAGGTTCCGTAGTTACCCCTTTTTCTGTTTGTGCTGCAGCTTCTCCAAGTAGTGGATCTCTTTCTTTGTTCCTTGATATCCTCAGCTTCTTCCCCTCGGATGTGGGCTTCAGCCCTTTCAAGGGCTTCTTCAAGGGTTCTAGGGAGACTCTTGTTGAAATCTCTGGTGAGGTATTTAAAGTTAATAGTGTTCATGAACCCTACAACCTTCATCTTTTCGTCAGCACCTGCATAGGTGAGACCTTCCTCTTTTATACTGTTCGATGAAGCTTGTAAGGCTTTCGTCGTCCTTTTGCTTGATCTGGAAGATGACAATGGCTTCTTTGACACAACGTCGTTGTTGAGAGAAATTGGTCAAGAATCCTTTGCCCAAGTCATTAAAGGATCGAATGCTTCTAGCTAGCAGGTCATTGAACCAGATACAAGCAGATCCGACCAATGTTTGCATGAAGATGAGGCAACATTCAGGTTTCCCCACTTTCCATACAGGCTGCCCATGAGAAGATTTTGCAAGTGCTCTTCAGGATCATCAGTACCATCATATGTTTTTATATGAGATTGCATCTTCAGCTTGTTGGGAAACTCATAGTCAGCTATTTCTTGGGAGAAACAAGACAAGCTACTGGGTTTATACGGCTGGTTAAGGTTGCCTTCGACTCCTGTGCCGTTGTTCCCATTTGGGTTTCCTTGGTGAGCAGCTATCGCCTGGCTAGTGAGCTGTTGCCAGGGAAAGTGAGCCATCATTTGGGCTATCATGTGAGGCATGAGGCTGAAGGCTTTCAGGCATTGTTTTATTGTTGACTCCCATAGGCATGCTCATGGATGCACTACGAGCCATGGGCAAAGTAGCCATCGCTTGTCCCCATGAAGTGGGAACCGGGGGTGGTACACTCGAGATCAGAGACTGTAAGAGCTGATCTAAAGTGAGTTCATGCCCTATGGGTGCACCTGAGGTTGAAGGCTAAGATGTGAAAAAGGGGGAAGGGAGTAGGACTTAACATCCCCTGCAAGTAAGGTGCATGATAAAAATCAGGGAAAGTTGAGCTAGGTCCTGCTCCAAAGTTGGGGAGAGTGGACCGAGAGCTGGAAGGAGTGTGATGAGGAGGAAGAGGTGGCCCTTGTGAGAATGTAGGCTCTTCCTCGCTATAGTCTAGTCGTATTCTCACTCCTTTTCCCTTTTCTTTCTTTCATCACATGTTGGTTAAGGAGAGACCTCAACTGCAAGAAGTTGTTTGCAACTCCTTCGGGAGTCAGATCTTCACGTTCTGGGGTTCTCGCAGTGTTAAGGAGAGGAGATGCAACCCCTGAAAGAAAAGGAGTTGGTGTTTGGAAGAGAGATAGCTCCAAAGAGGTTGCACCTGTTGGAGTGCTTCCAGGAGTTGAGAAAGACACAGATTTGTTGGGAGAATTCTGATCTATGTTGGGGAGGATTGTTCACTTCTTCCGGAGACTCGTGGTCAGACATATCGAAGAGTTGGAGCTCACACAATTGATTTTTGAAAGGAAACAATGGCGCAGCCCTACGGTGGGCGCCAACTTGTTGCTACAATACAAATATGAATCCAACTGTTAGTTTAGAGTCCGAGGAAGGGTTGAAGGGTTTCGTTTTGCCTAACGCAGGTCGTTGTGTCCCTCTACGTTGCAAAACGTAGAAAGAGGTTCAAGATTATTATTATTTGAGAGTTATAAATCTGGTTTGAGTGAGACTCAAAGCCAGAATGTAGTAATAAACTCAAGTGAAGTGTTAGGTGTGATAAAGAGAATCTCCACACGTGTATTATCAAAGAGAATAGAAGATGTATGTAAGTGGGAATGATAGAAAAGGTGTGTTCAGATCTGAATTGGTGATCTGATTTATAGAAAAAGCATCTTCCTCTTTGAGTAGAGATAATATCTTGGTCCATGATGCAACTTGGGACATACCACTTTTAGCCGAGGATGGCTTTGGACCTGCATTCCGTGTATTGCAGCATCTCCACGTGTGAGATATAGACAGTTGCTTACTTTGACCGAGAAATGAATGACAAGACAGGTCATCTTTTTGATCAGTGCTTTATCGACCCCCGGAACCTTTGTATACTTCAACCTTTGAAGCAGTATTATGAAACATTATTAACTTTATTTTGCTTTAGGCTACCCACGTCATCAACTATGTTGACCAATTCATATGGTAATGTCACCTTGATTCTATGGTGAAACGGCTTTTTCTTTTTTTTAACCGCATGAAACAATTAATATTTAATTAGTTTCCTTATCCTTGTTTACACAATTTATGATAATTAATTTCATTATGTTGATTAGTGTTTGTTTACTGGTACTATGGGAGCCTATGCATCTCTCTTTATTAGAGAAATGGAGAGAAACAACCCAAAAGCTTAGTGTTTTGCAACCCTCCTCCCCCCCCCTACGCATGCGAGTAGGTGCCCAAGTATAATGTAACTAGAATAATTAATCTCTTTCATTTGTTTTCAACTTATAAACCACTCTCATTTCATTCCCCAACCAATATGGGAAAAACTCACATTCACATATATATAAACTCCAACAATTACCAAGTAAAAGATTGATGATACATAATCGGTGTAAAAGATGAAAGATAATCACCCATGGTTTTAACTTGCTCCATATCTTATAACCAATGTCAAGAATAGGATGGACTTTTAGTTTACGAATACAGAGGAATTATTGCATCAGTTTATAACATTCGACGAATGATAATCGTAGATTATTTTACATTGAATTTCTTTTTGTGCTTTTAAGTGTTCTTTAAGTTCATGTGTAGTGGGCCTTTGGCCACGCATAGCGCCGGGAACACCGCCTCCGCCGGCGCTATGGGGATGCTATGGTAGCACTCGCCATGGAGATGGCGAAGATGAAGCATTGGAAGAAGGGATAGGACGTTGGGGGTTAATAAAAGAAATTATAAATTCATAAGGCATTGGATAACCTTTAGAAATCTGAGAGTTATGGAGAGGAGAATCGAAGTTGGTGGTGTCGGCCGTTGATGATCGGAGAAGAAGAAGTTGAGAAGGTAGGGTTTATTTTGTTGAAGAAGATGTGAGAAGGTGTTTTTGTGGGTTTTTTTTTATTTTTTTTGAGAAATGGGTTCTAGAAAATAGTCTCCTTGCCCTTTTATCATTATTATTATTATTATTACTATTATTAATATTATTATTATTATTATTAAATATTTGTTATTTAAATAAAAAAAACAATAATTACGCAATTATTACACAACCATTTATAAAGCCCCATGGAGTTTTTTTCCACTACACCCTATTTTTCTTATAAAATCCCATGAAGCCTCTTCTAATACTTTATAATATTTTATTCCTCATGGAAACACCCCTGCACATGCCCTAATCAAACAATAACCACTCAAACCCTAAATGATAGTACAAGTGCCCAACTGCAAACCTTTTCTAATACTAATAGCTTCATGTTGTTTGACTCTAAAAACAGAAAGAAAATTACCCCAAACATACATAACGCATTTGCCTAATCATTCTCGTGAACTTTTTCTTTTTCTTTGCGATGGATAATAGAGTAATCTACTAAGAGTGTTCACAATAGGAGCGCCAAAACCAGCTCCACGTCATCCTTGTTGAAGTTTTCCCCCCCTCTTTGCAACTTCAAAAACGCCCTAAAAATGTGTCCTCATATTCTTCCTCCCTTTCTTCATCCCTCCCTCCCACATAACCTATTTTTTGGTATTTTTGCACAAGAATGTTCATCCTCGCTATCTACTTCACAGCATGCCCTCTCTTCTCTACGTGAGCTCAAAAACACATACAAATCTCCCTATTGCGAATGTTCTAATCCACTAATTTATATTTCTAATTTCCTTGGCTTCTAACAGGGGTGGATTTAGTAAGGTGGCTACGGGTTCAGGCGAACCCATTCGGTTTTTCGATTTTTAGTAGAAATATATATTAAAAATAAGCTATGAACCCATAAGAAAAATTGGTATGAACCCATTGCCATATCACATGAGTGTCTCAATGGTTAACTTTTCCACCTTTTAAAACATAGGTCCTTGGTTCAAAACCTGTTGTCCACGTTTTTCTTTTTTTTTTTCTTAATGAACCCAACCCTTAAATTAGGGTTATATTATTCTAAAACTCCTAAAACCTAAAGCACTAGCTCCTTCAAAACCAAAATGCACAGCCCCTCTCCTTCTGTCCTTCCCCAAGCTCCTTCAAACAACCTGTTGTCCAGGTTTACTTTTTTTTTTCTTCTTAATAAACTCGACCCTTAAATAGGGTTATATTACTTACTAAAAAAAAATCATCGTTTCTTGTACAATACAAACCTTTGCAAAAAGTGTCGGTCTTAGTCAACCAATTTGCAAAATATGATGATATTAATTATATGTTATAATTTATTTCAAAGTAATAGTTGGTTTTCTGTTATTCTATAGTATCACGATGGTTAACTTGTGAGATAGTTAGAATTCATTTAGCTATTGAGTTTACATGTTGGAAGCCCCAATTTAGAGCTTGCTTTAGGCTTTCAAAAATGTTAGAATCGCCACTGTAGACGATAGACGGTTAAAAACAAATGTTAACACATAAAAAAACCGACCCGAACCGTTGAAACCGACCGAAAAAATTTATATCCAGTTTTATAAAATTGGAGCATCTAAAAACACTGAACCCACTGAAAAAAAATTCTGGATCCGCCACTGGCTTCTAAGGTTATATAAATATAGAATAGTAAAAGATGCACTTAGAATCCCAACAAGTAATTTTTAATAAACTAACACGTATATTGGATACCTCAGGCATACTCGATATTCGGTAGGTATAGGACCATACATGGGACATGATTTTACAATTCTATATGAGACTATCCCATTGTCATCCCTATTTTGTAATAAGAAAGTACACTAAAATTTCTATAAATTAGTAACCCGCTAAAGCTAATAATTTGTGTAGTCCCTCAACTTGGGACCAATACACAATGGGACCCAATTGATTTTAATAATAAGATAATAACTTTTATAGAATCTCAGTTTATATATATTGATTATAAATTAATAATTACTAAAAGATTCTAAATTTTAAGATTGTCTAGTAAATATTAAATATATAATGTCACTTGTTTTTTCTTAAACTTCAAATTTATATTGAGATCATCTTTAAATCTCTTCATTACACTTAAGAGTCGGGACATTGTCTTCTCTTATTGCAACAAAAAGCTATGAAGAGTAGTTGCCGCTTGCAATGCTTCTTTTCCGAGTGACCAGTTCCAAAGTTAAGGAATCATCCTCAACTTCGTCATTGACCGAATTTTGAATGGTATCCACCACATTTCTAACCATGTTTAATGTACATGAAGAAGAAATGTGCTTTGAAACTTGCTTTTGCCATTTTTTTTGGTACCATGAACTAACTTTTTACTTATGCAAAAACAATGAACTTGACAAATTCAATTAATTTGTGCATGTACACTTGATTTGGAAATTTAAAACGTAACACCTTTTTAAATTAAATAAATTATTAATTATCAATATAATAATATCTCACTAAATTAGTAAAACGTATCAATCTCAACATTATTAATTTATAAAAAAATTACTGTATATTGCGTATTTAAATAAAGAGCCGTGCATTAATTTAAGATATGGTTGGAAGATGAAAACTTGTGGCGTATCTAGTGAACACGCGATGCCTTAAATCAAGAAGGTTGTAGGAAGAAAGTTGTCCCTTATTTAAAGAGTAGACCAATAATTAATACATCCAAGTGTGGTTGTAGAAGACAACTTATGACCTAATTGGTTCATGTATTAAATCAAGATGATTATAATCAAACATGTGGCTTTTGTATAGTACGAACCTCGCATTACATCAATATATAGTTCTAGGAAGAATATTTATATCTTCATTTTTATCAAAACTAGTACTTTTAGCGATCCGCACGTTACGGCAGCGTCCCCGACTCGTTCTAAATTAAATTTACGTCAAAACTTATTGCAGGATAAATTTACGTCAAAACGTAGAGTACTTAAAATGTATACGGTAAAAGAAACGTATTAAGAAACATATTACATCGTCAATAATAACTAATAAACATTAACTATACATTTACTGGATAATAATAAACGTCTCTCGACTATTTCATTGTGATTGCAAAGACCACAGCAGCAAATGTCAAGATTGTCCGGATTGAGCTAAATATCATATACTACAAAAGGTCAATAACATTATGCAGTAATAACAAAATAAACCACTTCCAAGCGTTCCAATTTCTCAGCTGCAAGGTCAATTATTCTTATTTAGAACCGTTAATTGAATCTTTAGGCCGAAAATAAAGGGAAATTACTGCAAAATCAAAAGCTCCAACCGAACATTGAAACGAAAGGGGAGATGAACATGTGTTAATCATAGCATAAACGCGACAACGTGCATCGCCTTAAAACACTAAACTCGCAGTATTGTGCGCCGCACATCCCTATAGACATCAACGCTCCATTCATATAGCACGATATATCCTACAATGGAACATATATCCTGGCAGTTGCCAAATATTCAACGAACCCCAAACTGCTATTGTGCTACCTCTAACTATAACTTTGTTTACGAAATGCCTAAACAACAAACAGGTATCGGCCTAGATCAATAATACTTTGACTTTCCAGGACGTAGTATGAGAAGATTTAAACACATACTTGTCTTTCCATATTTGCAATAGGTTCGTTATGTAGCATTTTGATTTTTTTTCTTATTAATGTATAACTTTGAGCCTTTGAAGTGTAGTTTATCCGTAATGGGTATATAGAAAATGAACCAAGTCTAAATTGTTAGAAACGTCTAAGCTAATTTTGACAAATGTATATATTTTTATTGTAGTAGCATAGATGCATAGCTTATGTAATCATAGCTAGCGCATTAACAATGTATAAAAGAACATACCAACGAAAAAACGTTTACCCAATATGTACAAAGTTTACTCCTACTAGCAAGCTGCTATACAGGACTCAAAATTCACCCAT
>JAUTDX010006227.1:0-15539 GCA_030844895.1 Ambrosia x helenae
TTTCATAGTAATGCGGATTCTTGGGTCTGGATACCGGATAAGATGGTCAGTTCTCAGTCGTTGCTGTTAAAAGGTGGCTGCGAAGTGCTGATTTTCGGACTTCGAAAACGGGTATTAAATGGGAGACTTGGCTGCCGATTAAGGTAAATGTTTTTGTGTGGAGGTTAATCTTAGATAGGATTCCGACCACTTGCGCTTTGCTGAAAAGGAAGGTAAACATTCCCTCCAGTCTATGCCCGTTATGTAACGCTAAGGATGAATCGGCTCAGCACTTGATGGTGAATTGTGTTCTTTAGTTGTGAAGTTGGTCCAGAATTTGGAAGTGGTGCAGGATCTATGGTCTGCAGGTGGTTTCGCTGGAGGATTGGCTTAGTTTGAAGATGGTTGCGCCTAAATCCAAGTGGGAAAAGAAGGTGATTAGAGGTATTATTATGCTTACTTGTTGGGCCATTTGGAAAGAGCGCAACAACAAGGTTTTAAACAATGTGAATCCGAGGGGTGTTGATATAGTGGCGTCGGTTAAGTCTTTATCTTTTTTATGGTTTAAACATAGATCTAGATTCAAAGACGTGGTTTGGAGTGATTGGGTAAAATACCCTTTGTATTGTTTTGTAAGGTTTTTGGCGGCCTCTTTTTGAGGTTTTGCCGTTGTTGATAATGATATTTAGTTCCAAAAAAAATCATGCAATTGCTTGTACACGATATGCATCTAGTATTGCCATCAACCAAACGCCGCCTCTTAACCCTAAGATCCTTTATTTGTCCCCTAATTTTGACTTAAATGTGCAAGAAGCGGGCCAACTCTGTACCCAAGCCATTTTGGCTACCGCCTCCATCGCCTCAAGCCTAGGCGAACCTAAGAAGTGCTTTTTATAACCAAGTTCCTCATCATGATGATTTTCATTAATCATCATGACGACTTCAATCCATTAACAAAATAACATCTCTAGATCACATAATTATTAACCCAAAAACAGGACTATATATTAGCAATAAAACCAGGGATGAACTATAAAAATATGAGATATGAGAAAGGTGAAGATAGTGTAAACAAGTAAAAACAAAAAGAATGCACACCTGTGAAGAAAGCTACAACATCCATAGTTCTAGCATCAATATCAAAACAGGAAACTCAAGAATCTCAACTTTCCTCTCCAAATCAAGCAAAAGGAAGAAATCCAACTCCTCAGAATGCTTATTATATACTCATCACCATTTACTAAACCCTCCAAACTGAAATCCTGCATCTATTTTACCCATAAAAAAGACAAACCCAAATCAATTATTCTCAAAACAAGATCCCCCATCAATTAATTATATAAGAAAAAAAAACATTATCTTTAAAAAAAAGATTGAAACTTTACCATGGTGCATTTATCTTGAGCATAATACCAGGACATGGGCTTCCAACTAGTGTTCTTAAAAGGCTATTCAGACTCTTTGGAAGTAATTATAGCTTGTTCGATGGATAATGAAGCAGCCAACAGGTTTTTTTAAAGAAGATGTCTTATTGTCTTCAACCCTAGTTTTTGAAAAAAAATAAAAATTAGAAACGGAAAAACATAAAAAAAAACCTTACTAAGCAGTTTCGAACCCGGTACCTATTGTATGGAAGGCATGGTTTTCAACCAGCGGATCACCTAATATCATTCTTTATGGGTTCCTAAATTTTTTTCTTATGGGTTCCTTCCCAGTTTTTCTTATATATTAACACTACAATTTCGAAACCGACTGGGTTCCTAGGAACCCTAGCATTGAATGTAAAGCCGCCCCTGCTTACGTCCTCTTGTATAAAAATAGTTTCCATCTTTGGAGAATTGAACCTGTAAATAAGGTGATGAAAAAACAGTATTAGCCGTTTTTAATCACGATTAGATGCAAATTTGAAGCAATAGTTGTTCACTTACATGTGTGACCCCACCTTCTTGACCATGTAGGACATACAATTGTTCCATGTTATCTTCCCTGTATATTGCGGTAGTTTGGCTATATGACCCTGTAGCAAGCATCCCTGTATGACTCGAGAAAAAGCAATTGATGATATGATACCTGAGAACAAAGAAAATATAAGTGCAATTAAGTTACTTTTAACATTAAAAGAACTAGGTGTTTTAGCTCAGCGCCGCGTTGCGGCGCTTTAAGCCGAGTTTGAAATTTAACCTCTTAAATGCTTGACAAAAGCGCGGCGCTTCAAGACGAGTTTGAAATTTATCCGCTTAAATGCTTGACAAAAACGTAACGGACCAAAACCATACACAATCATAAGAGATATATCCAATCTTTACTTGATGTTTAACATGTATTGTTTGAGAACTTTCTGCATACAGGCAAGTAGCTGCTTAATAAACATCTATTCATACACAATGAATGGCATCAAATACCTTACTGGGGAAGGGCAATCTTTGGGTACCCATAACAGCTGAAATGGCAGGAATACCCCTTTCCAGTGCAAACTGCACTTGATCTTCATGTTCATTTTTTGGTGCAAATGACATTGCAATTACATCTCTTTCGAAAAAAAACCCCTCCAAAACTTGCAACACCACATCCAACGTCTAGTATCACACGGTTTCTTTTGCCCCATTCAATGTCAAGCAATGACTGCAATTGTATGATGCACAAAACCAACATAATATGACAATATGATCAGTGGAAAAGCACAAAGTAGAAGACGGGTCAGCCCATCAGGTAACGGGTCAAAATGGGTACTTTCGGTACATGTAGAAGCAGATTTGTTTGGATTGACCCAAAACACTGTTGCCCAATTATTTTATTATTTCTATTAGTAATCCGTTTTTAATATAAAACGGTTTTAGGAGTGTTTTACAAATTGAAAATAAGCTTTGGACGACTTCAGATTGACCCATTTGACCGGTTTCCAATTTTTTTTACGCCTTTGAAAGAGATTAAGTTGACAGGATCGATCCATTAGTAAGTCAATGGATTAAAACTGCCACCTGTAACACAGAGCATAGAACGCGGCTTACCTGTTGAATCTGATCGATATAGTAAAGAGCTCCATTCTTATGTTCTTTTCAGGCCAAAACAGTATATTTTGGAGGTTAACGGCAATAACATACAACACTGTCATCGTTTATGTATCTGTATACATCTTAGTTTACTTTTGACTTTCTAGCATTACATTACCATATCTTAAACAGACAACATTGGATGAGAAAATCTACAAAACGGGCAAAGTCTATAGATTTATTAATACGTTTTTTTTTTAATCTCAAAACGCTTCGACAGGCCAAATAAACGAATTTAACTGAAAGATGAACAATTCAACTGAATCAAGTGAGCCGAAAGATACCCAAAGTCTAGTTTTAATGATTGGCCTTCCTTATTTGCTTGAATGGTTGAACGTTGTTCAAAATCTCTACCAGGGCAATGAATATCAAATATTCTAATGGATTTGTTATAGCCAGCAAATATCTTGAATGAAAACATTCTTTTAGCATCAACATTTTAAAACTAATAAATTGCACAATAGAACAAGATGACAACCACAATTACATAAAAACCTATGTTGTCAAAGACGCAAGGCGCATAGGCCGAGCCCGAGCGCCTGAGAGCATAAAAGCCAGCCTTTCAGGGCGCAATGCATTTGGTGTGCTCGACTGCGTTCTGAGCGCGTCTTGGGGCTTTTGACAGCAAAGAAAAATACTGGAATATATCCTTCAAAATTTTACTGCTTTAATTTCTTACAGCAAGTAGAAGCTTACTTAGTTCCTGTGGGGTTGAATCCAATTGAAAATGCAGCAGTTATTTCATCCATGTTATCATAAGCCCTATACTGCAGCGTAGCTGCAATACAGTTTGGATGAAGTGTTAATGAATATATAACACCATAATTATCCAAGATATGAATAGCAATGGTTACTACAGAATCAAAAAGAGTGACATTTCATGCATACTAAGAATTCAAGGCAGAAAACACACTTATATGTTTGGCATTTCACACGCATTAGTGAAAAATTAAATTCACTCAAAGATTATAACAAAGCACATGGCCCGTGCTCATATCCCAGAGATGAATAGGACGATCCCGCACAAACAGGTAAGAATTGGAACTTACCGAGCACAAACATGTCAGAATTGTAATGTGGATTCCTAGATGAACGAGCCGACGAGCAGGAGCAGAACGAGCTGTAATGTTGATTTATCAATATCTTTCATCAATAAGAAACACTAACTATCATCATAATCTGGAGTATTATCCCAATTAAAACCCTAAATAACGATTAAAACTAAAAATAAACAACAAAAACAGAAGGAGAACCCTTCAATCACGAAATTTGACAACACCCTGCAGTTTCCACAAAATGAAGATTAAAATTAACAGGGGTTGTGAAAAAGATTACGAAAAATCACAAATGCAAGTTATAAAACTGAGCCAGTCAAACCCTAAAAAACACCTACAGTTATGCAAGTTATAAAAACGCTAATCGAATTGATCTAAATAACTTTAAACATTCCAAACCTACTATGTCAAACTAGAGCCAACTAAGGCAGATTAGGTCCCACTAGAGCCGATTATGGACAGATTAACAAAAAGTAACCGAGTAACCGACCGACAAGCGATTAATCGACAATTCCGATTTTTACAACACTTACACTTATAGGTTTAAATAAATAGAAACAACATACCAAAAAAATGAGCAAATAGACAATTTTAGCTTCATACTTCTTACAAAGCCTTCAATGTTTTCACCATAAATCAAAAATACATGCAGTGCTTAAATCAAAGCATATATTTCAATAAAGGTAAAAACAAAAATGAGCAGATAAACAATTTTAGTTTCATAATTCCCACAAAAATCTTCAAAGTTTTCACCTTAAAACAAAAACAAAAATAATATCATATATTTCAGGTAAGGTAAACAAATCTAGACATGTGTCATAACAAAGGTATAACAAAATCATGAGCATCAACAACTTGAACTAACAAAACTGATCAAATATGTAATTCTAGCTACAAATGTTGTACACACTCATCACGTTAAACAAAACTTATATTAAAAAAACTTATAATAATCGTGGGCAGAGTTGAGAAAGAAGCATACTGAGTTAGAGAGACAGAGGTGTTCGCTACAGAAATCGTGAATGCGGCGACGTTAAAAAACTTAACATCAAAGAACAAAAACGGTGTTAAAATAATTATTGATAAGAAAGATGATAAGGAAATAGAGATAGGTTACCATGGCGGCTTTTTGGTTTTGCAGCTAAGGATTTGAGTCCGATAGCGGCGTCCTCTTCCTGCAAGATGGAGATGATGAGTGAAGAAAGCAGGGTTAGGGTTTCAGCTTATTTAAGCAAGTTATTTAACCTCTCACAGCTTCCTCGCCTCCACAGTTATGAACGAGCAGCTTCCTCGCCTCCACAGCTCAAGGAACGAAGAAGGTTTAATTTCTTCACAGCTTCCTCGCCGACCCATTTACAGGTTTGATTAGGATGATAGAGGGATTTGATTATGATGAGAGAGGGGTTCGAACGAGCAGAATTTTAGGTGATGGGGGTTGATTTGAGAGAGAGAGATGGGGTTTGATTTGAGAGAGGGAAGGTTTATGGAAAAACGTGTGGGGAGTGAAATGTTTTGAGATTTTAGGTGACAAAAATCATGACACGCGATTTCAAAACTGTCATGTTTTTTTTATTTTATGACGGTAAAATTATTGACACGCATAAAAAAATGTCAAGAAATATCATTTTTTTTCAAAGATGACATTTTTTTTTATGACATGCACTTTTGCATGTCATAAAATTGTGGTATGTCATTAAAAAGTGTCAAAAAAGGCCTTTTTTTTAGTAGTGATAAGTTATATATCTAACGAATAATTCAATTCATATAAATTATACATACATATATATATAATAGTCCATTAATCTGGTTTTCTATATTTTTATGCACTTGGGTGTTTGGTGCCTGTAGACTTAGTTTTGACCTGGTAGCCAACTTTCCGTTTTTCCAAGCTTAGTTTAGCCCAAACTCAAGTTCTTATACAATACATGTTTTTTTATTTAAATTGCTTTGGTTTTGTTGTTGATGTAATTGGAAACGTTTATCTTGCTTTCCTACACAAGTGTAATTATGTGGAAAAAGTTAGAAATTGATACAAAAAAGTTTATATCTTGGTTTATAAATTAGATAAAATTAAATATATGGTAACAAATGAATGAGATAAAATGAAATATATGATTACAGAATGTTTGCTTATTTATTTTGTAGGTTGGTGTATGCTTTTAATCATATGAATGATACATGGGGGCTTATAAATATGATATAACTATAATGTGGGTTTGGCGGTTTTATGATGATAAGCATGGGATTGATCATTTTTTCACTATAAGAGGATAAAGATGATGACAGAGTGTTTAAGGTGGTGTATGATGATGATATGGATGGGGTTGAGGAGGTGCCTGCCACCGTGGAAGACACCGAGACCATGGATTTCTTGTTGATGAGGGAACCATTAGCTCAAGAAATTGATAAGTTTTGAACTTTGAAGGCCTCATTGTCCACTTTTATGAGTCCAGGTACTTTTATAGGTTGTAAATGACGCCATTTTCTTGGATTTTATTATTGTTTTTTATGTTCATATAATGCGTATTTTCCATTTGTACAGTGTATCGTTTGTTGACATCATTTATGCTCATATATATAATGTGTATTTTCCATGTTCTCGGCTTTTATTGCTGTTTTTATGTTCATATAAATCTTCTATTGATTCAGGATGGTTGACATCGTTTAATGAACCGGTCAAACCAAAAGAAGCACTAAAGAATTGTGGTTTACTTGGTTGCATGTTGGAATCGTGTGATTTCTTCGTTTTATCTGTGTGTGGTAAGCTTAGATTGTTTTATTTTACTTTTTTTGTTATTTTGCTATTGTTCATGTGTATTACGTTAGTTTCTTGGTTTTATGGGTTGCCAATGAAATCAACGTTGTTTCCTGGTATAAAGGAGTTTTATAATAATTATTTTGCTAGAAGCGGTATGTATGTTTTGTAATATATCTTTATATAACCCACTTGACGGTGATATCCGTTCTTTACTAATATAATGGACAAAACAAGATTGTGAATTTGAAATCATAGAGATGGGTAGAAGGAAAATAAAGATATGTATAAAACAAGATTGTGAATTTGAAATCATAGACAAAGAATAAGAAATAATAAGATAATAGTGAAGGGTTGGGATATGAACTTACTGATGTAGGACCTTTTGCAGCAGAAAGAATTATTTTTTTTGGTTTCATCTTGGTATAGGATCTAGGATGAAAATGATGGTATGGACCAAAGCCTATGTGTTATTGTGTATACGCTTTTGTTTTATTTTATTTTGTGTGGTTATGGTGCATGTGGGTTTGATCGTTGTTTTTCGAGCTAATGTTTAACTTTGTTCTTTAGGTTCTGAAATCAGTTATAGATCCATAGAAGCTTACATAATAATGAAATGATTACACTTTGGCGGTACTTGAGAGTTGAGATGCTAAAACGGTGTAAATGCAATTTTGTTTAGATACTGATATAGTAAAATTAATCAAATGAAGGAGGAAAGAAATGTGTGTTGAAAACTGATAGTTGTAGTTGCACACTGGTGTCGTGATGTGAGTGATATTTGTAGTTATGTAATATTATGGGAACCGGTTTGTGGTTGAATTGGGGTCATATTTTGAGACCATGACCAAGTTTGTGGTGGGTTAAAATTATACTAATACTTTGAGAACAAGTTTCTGTTGATGTGAGTGATATTTATAGTTAAATTCTTTTTTTCGGTCATCATGTTCTAGCATAGTCAAATTTACATGCTTGGTGCATTTAAAATTAACACTTTTATATAAGCAAATAATCAGCCCGATTGTAGGTAACGTCGTTTTTTCTTAACGTATTTTTTTTAATCTTGATTTTATTCTATAAATATTCACAAAATTATGATTTTGTTCTACGGTCATATTGATTTTGCTAAATAATTTGTTCTTGATTTTGATTGTAACAATCTAGATCGAAATCGAAAACACAATCGATTGAGGGGCTCTGTTTCCTGTTGTTCCGAAGTCTACCAATTTCAATTTGCAAAGCTTGATTCTGAATTCTACTTGCGGTTCTAACTACTAAGGTAACCGTACACTACATTCCCTAATTGGCTTCCTATTGATTTTGATTTATGTTTGGACTTTGCAATTTGTGAATTGTGATTGTTGTTCTTTGTCACTACTTGCCCTATTCTGATTTTTTTATACTTATTTGTGTTTGCGCTTTGCAATCTGTGAATTTTTAATCGTTGGTGTTTCCTAAGTTATTGAATTGCTGATAGTTTTTTATACTCAGATAAGATTTTTTTTTTTTTTGTGAATTTATTTGCATCTTGGGAATCTCTAATGTCTAGTAGAAATAGAAAGTATGAATCGGGTCATTCTAAAAGGAAAAAGAGACAAAAATTAGAAGCTCAGATGGAATCATTAAAAGGATCTTTATTAAGATATGTAACAACCGTGAAAGATAACAGTGAACATATAAATAGTGATGAACCTTCAAATGCGGATGAACTTAATAGTGATAAACCTTTAAATGTGGATGAACCTAATGGTGATGAACCTGTTAATGTAGAGGAAACTAGAAATTTAGGTGAATCTGATAATGATGAAGTTTTAAATGTGGATGAAACTATAAATTTAGATGATCCAAGTGAATGGACTGTTGTTAATGTTAGTTTAAGAGATTTGCTTGTAGAAAAAGGACCAGTCAAGATTTATGATTATGATTTTCCAATAGATGAATATTCTTAGAAGCTTTAAGCCTTCTTTTTATATGCAAAAGATGGCAAATGGGGAAAAATAAGAAAGAAAGTGGTTGGTTTACTCAATAAAGTTAGACAAAGTATTTTGTTTTTTGTTGCAAGTTATTTGACGTGAATTCAGTAAAAGTAAATTAGCAAAAGGAGATAGTAAGGATTGGAGAAATATGAATGACAAACTAAGAAAACATGAAGCAAGTAAAAAACATATTATGAATATTAGCACATGGTTCGAATTAGAATCAAGATTAGTGAAAAATAGAACAATTGATAAAGAAACTCAAAATCGAGTAAATAAGGATAAAGAACATTGGAAAAATGTGCTCAAAATAATTATCTCCATTGTAAAAACTTTTGGCCAAAACAATATACCACTTCGTGGAGATAATGAAAAACTTTATCAAAAAAACAATGGTCTTTTTTTAGCTGATGTAGAGATGATTGCAGAATTTGATCCAATAATGCAAGAACATTTTAGACGAATAACGAACAAAGAAATCCACAATCATTATCTTGGACATAATATGCAAAATGAACTTATCAAGTTATTATCAGATGATATTAAAGATAAATTTGTTAACAAAGTTAAGGAAGCTAAATATTATTCAATTATACTTTGATTGCAATCCTGACACTAGTCATTTAGAACAAATGTCAATTATTTTACGATGTTTAGATATATCATCAACTCCAATCGAAGTTAAAGAATTTTTTTTTGAATTATAATAGTAGATGATACAACCGGTGAAGGCCTATTTGATGCATTGTTAACGAAATTAGTAACATTGGACTTGATATAAATAATATTAGAGGGCAAGGTTATGACAACGGTTCAAATATGAAAGGAAAGCAATCAAGGTGTCCAAAAAAGATTGTTAAATATAAACCCTAGAGCTTTCTATACTCCATGTGGTTGCCATAGTTTAAATTTAGTCATTAGTGATATGGCTAATTCGTGTAATAAAGCTCGTGAGTTTTTTGGAGTTATACAACGTACTTATACAGTTTTTGCTTCATCGCCCCAAAGGTGGAAAATACAAGATCATTTACCAAAACTAACTCTTAAATCTCTGTAACAAACACGATGGAAAGTAGGGTAGAAAGTGTTAGGACAATTAGATATCAAGCACCACAAGTAAGAGAGGCACTTTGGGCATTATTTAGGGCAAAGGATGATTCAAAAGTTCAAAGTGAGGCTAAAGCCTTGGCAAAGTTTGAATTTGATAACTTTGAATTTTTATTAGGAATAATTATTTGGTATGAGTTTTGAGTTCTATTAATCGCGTTAGTAAGCTCCTACAAGCAAAAGATATGTGTATCGATGATGCTATAAGAAAATGACACGAGCTTATGTGTTACTTTGAAAATTATAGAGAAAATGGATTTGAAAATGCTATGGTTGAAGCAAAAAAATTGGCTATAGAGTTAAATGTAGAACCTAAGTTTGATGAAAAACGTATGATTCATAGAAATACACAATTTGACGAAAATGTTGCCAATGAAACTATTAAAACTCCTATGGAAAGATTTAGAACTGATTATTTCTATATATCGTAGATCAAGCTATTTCTTCAATCAACGCTAGATTTGATCAATTTAAGTTGTTTGAAAGTATGTTTGGTTTTCTATTTAGTATAAAAAAGTTGAAAACTTTCAATGACAATAGTTTAAAAGAACATTGTATTAATCTTGAAAATTCTTTAAAACATGATACTAATAAAGATATTGATGGTTTAGATTTGTTTGAATAACTAAAAGTTCTAAGACATATGATACATTTAGAATCTGACACCCTTATTAATATACTAAATTATATTAAAACTTTTAACTATTTTATAAATGCTTGTATTGCTTATAGAATTATGTTAACTATAGACTGTTGCTTCTGCAGAAAGAAGCTTTTCTAAATTTAAAATTGTTAAAAAATTATTTAAGATCTACAATGTCACAAGAAAGATTGAATGGGTTAGCTCTTTTGTCAAATGAAGGCGATTTGTTAGAAATACTGATTATGATGATTTTATTAAAAATTTTGCATCTATTAAAGCTAGAAAAATAAACTTAATCTAAGAGTAACTTAACACACACAAAAAGAAATATAATTTTTTAACTCCGCCAATATGAACTTTTAAGTTTATTTTGCCGGTCCCCAAGCCCGGATAAAGAGGAGGGTTTTTATTTGTTTTTAATACAAATAATTACATTCGTATTCTATCAGCATAAGGTGTATGTTTCTATGTTCTGAACAGGTTTACAAATGGTCAAATGGTTTCCAAATCTTAAACAATATCATGTATCATGACTATGGGATTGCGTATGGTTTTGGTTGTGGCGTATTGATTAGAACTATAGGACTACAACAGGTGTGTGTTTTTCGTTCTACACATACAGTTAAGTTTTATAGGCGTGGACTAAAGTTGGAAATAATGACCCTTTTTTTTATTATTATTGAAAAGCCCCGAATTTGTGCTTTGCTTCATGCCACCAAAATGGTTGAGCCGGCCCTGGGTATGCATTAGGTACAAGGTTTTTTTTTTTTTTTGGTTTATCATCCCCATCTAACAGCAGATGCATTTTTACCTATCTTTTTCTTCTCCTGGTCTGGGGGTGGAGGTGGAGTGGTGGTAGGTATGGGTATCTTATTCTTTTTTGTGTTTTCATTGGTAATTAGGTTTTTAATTCGCTCACTGCTCTTTTAACAGGATTTCAAAATTTCTGGTATGAAAACACTATCTATCTTTATCTCGTTTTATTTTCAATTAAAAATGATGTTAGTGATGAACAAGAGTCTGGGTTGTATATGAATTTGATACGGTAGTAAGTATATATAACAAAAAGACAATGTAAACCTAACACGTCTCATACAACAAAATATTTAGAACATGGTTTTAACAAAACATTTGGGGGTTAGTGGGAAATGTTGCAAGAGTTGTCAGATTTATAGACAATTGGAAAACACTTGAGGTTGCATGAGATCAGAAACCAGATTAATCGGTCAGACCTAAAACTGACGTGTTAGGCGGGCTTGTTCATGGTATCATAATCGTTTTGAGTTTAGTCAGCTAGCCATCGGGACCAGGAACCAAAAGTTTACATTATAAAGAAAACAACGAGAAAATTGCAGTTTCGTCCCTGTGGTTTGCCTAAACTAACAGGTTCAGCCCTAGGCTTAACAACCCTGAGTACCTGTGGTTTCATTTTCTAACACTTTACGTCCCTCCTTCTAACGGACGTAACGTATTCTGTTAGTGTTTGGGAAATGACTATTATACCTTAATTTTTTTGGGTGAAATGACTCTTAATACCCTCCCATCTTCTTCTTTCCAACCCACCCACCCACCACCACCCAACCACCTACAATACCACCACCACCATCTCCACCGCCACCTTCCCTCCCCTCACCATCTTCTCTCTCCTCCACCATAACTCATATAACTAAATAGTAGTTGAATCAGGTCATATTATATATAAACTGTACTAAATAGTAGTGGAATTAAGATTTAAATTCCACCTATAACAAACCAAATTCCAGCACATAACTCCAGATGACTTCATAAATCACCTTAAAACTGTAATTCAAGTACCAAATCTGAAAAAATCAGGTCATATTATATATAAACTGTTCAAATACTGGCACTAATAAATTATAATAATAGCAAATCAGATAATATCATAACAAAATCAGCAACATATTATTCTAACTGACCAATAAAACAAGAAATTAAAGGTATAGATATATATATATATATATTTATATATATATAGGATTCGGATAATTTGAAAACTCCCCTGAGTTGAGAGAACTAAAGAACCCCCCTAAACCAATAATATCATGACACATAGGCTAGTCATGATTTTTATATTGGGGGGCATTTCTGTCAATTACCATACCCCTACCCCACCCCAACCCACCCCACACCCCACCTCACCTCACATTTAAAAACGTTTTTTTTTTAATTCAGTCAGATTCATCATCTCTCTCTCACACGTTCTCTCTCTCTCTCTAAAAACACACACACACCTTCTCTCTCTCTCTTTCTCTCTCTCTCTAAAAAAATCAGACGATCAGTGCTCCTGAACAAGAAGACGACGGTGTGTTTTGATGGTCCCGGTGGTTGAGATGGTTCCCGGTGGTTTCCCGGTGGTTCCCGGTGTTTTCCCGGTGGTTCCCGGTGGTTTTATAGGTATTAGTTATTATTATTAGTATTATTATTATTATTATTATTATTATTATTAGGCTTTTAGTATTAGTATTATTATTATTATTATTATTATTATTATTATTATATTATTATTATTATTATTTTGGACAGATCTGAACAGAGGTTCGATGGTGAGGGGGTGGATCTGAAACGACGGTGGTGAGATGGTTGGGGGTGGATCTGATGTTGATGGTGGTGACGGTAGGGAGGGTTTTTTTTGCAGAGGGGTTTTGAAGATGGGGGGTTTCGACGTGATGATGATGAAGATGGGCTGGTTCGATGGCCGTTCTGTGGTACGACGACGAAGGTACGACGATGGTCGTCGTCTGTGGTGTTTGATGGTGTCGTCTGTGGTGGCTGACGACGGTAAGTTTTTTTTTTTTTTTTAATTATTATTACTATTTGTTGTTATTATTATTATTATTATGATTTTCCTGTTATTATTATTATTATTAATATTATTATTATTATTAATATTATTAGTATTATTATTATTATGAAAGCTATAGAAAGATAAGATTTTTTGTGAATTTTGCTTTGATAACAACACAACACAAACACACCCAGATACACAGATCTGGGTGTATGTTCTTTGATCATGATGATGTTTGTGATGATCATGTATGTATGTATGTGTACAGAAGCTACTCCAAAGCTTGTTCTTCATGTAATGGAGCAGTAAGGCAATACATAAGATCAAAGGTTCCAAGACTAAGATGGACTCCTGATCTTCATCGCTCTTTTGTTCATGTAATTGAAAAACTTGGAGGCCATGAAAGTAAAGTTTTCTTGTAACTTATTTGTTAGCTGTTTTGATGATGTTCTTGATCATGATGATGTTCTTGAAAGTAAAATAATTTCCATTAAATAAGTTCCTTTTTTTTAATTCATTTAAGCTAAAAACGTTTTGTATGTGTTATGGGGGTGTTTACACCAATGTAAACGGTTTTGTGTCATTATTATATATATATACCAGTTTGAAACATATGCTTGCGCCAGGCGTTTTTATAAGGTATACCTTTTTCCACACTTTTTGAATGGTTACAATGGTGTCGTTGGTGTACTTACACTCGTGTCGTTGGTGTATATGGTGTCGTTGGTGTACTTACACTGGTGTACTTACACTGGTGTAAATTGATTTAAGTTATGTTTTGTGCAGGCCAGGATCTTATTTGTTGAAAGTTTACACCGGTGTAATTGCTTGAGCTAGTGGACAAGATAGTTTAAGATAGGTTTCTTTATGTTTTGCTGTGGATTTTGTATTTTTGGTTATATTTTTCGTATTTCTTACACTGGTGTATTTTGATTAGTGGCAAGTTTTTATTTGCAATATTTTGTAATTTTGGTTATGTTTTTTCGTTTTCTTACACTGGTGTAATTTGGTCGAAGTTAGTGGTGTATTTTAAAAATTAAATCAGAATTTAAAAAATAAAGTAAAAAAAAAATCTGATTGTTAAATATTTTAATTAAAAAAATCTGATTGTTAATATAATATTATATTTTCTTTATTCTTCTCTCTCATGGTGATTTTTTACTAAACTACCCTTAAGCCTATTATTTTAATTCAAAAATGTTATTATATTTTTATATCACCCACTAAAAGACAAAATAATAACAAGAATGAATCTCAACCATTGGATGACAAAGATCAATGGTCAAAAAGTGGTTCCTATGGTTCTCTCAACTCAGGGTGGTTTTCAAAGTATCCTAACCCTATATATATATAAATATATATATATATATATATATATATATATATATATATATATTAGATATTATATATATTATATATATATAATATAATATAGGGGAAGGTTCAATTGAGAACTCATAGTTAGGAGAAGAACTCGAGAACTCCTACTTAAATTAAGAAAAAAATCATAACTCAAAATTTAAGTCAAAAACCAAAAATCTGGTTCGGAGCTTCTCTTTTCCCACGTCATCCCGGTTTCAGAAAAAAAATAAAAAAAAAAAAAATATAAAAAAAAAATAAAAAAAAGGCGACTTCTAATGCACCTGTGTAGTAAATGTCCGGTTAGCTTTAGGGTTTTAGTTTTTTGGGTTAGTTTAGCTTTTAGGGTTAGTTTTTTTTTTAGTTTAGTTTGTATGGTTTAGGTTTTTGGGGTGGGTGGGGTGGGTAGGGTGGGTTTAGGTTTTTGGGTAGGGGTTAGGTTTTTTTTGGTGGGGGTTTAGGTTTTTGGTTGTGACGGTGGGGCTTAGGTTTTTGGTAGGCGTGGTGGGGTGGGTTTAGGTTTTTTGGGTGGGGGGTGGATGGGTGGTTTAGGTTTTTGGGTAAGCGATTTAGGTTTTTTAGTGAGGGTGGGGGGGGAGGGTGGAATTAGGTTTTTGGGTGGGGGTAAGTTGGGGTAGGTGGTTTAGGCTTTTGGGTTATACTACACATGTGCAGTAGCGTTTTTTAGGTGTGTTTTTTTTTTTTTTATTTTTTTATTTTTTAATTTTTTTTCCGAACGGGTATGACGTGGGAAAGAGAAGCTCCGAACTAGTTTTCTATTTTTTTACTTAAAATTTGAGTTATGATTT
>JAUTDX010006228.1:0-25717 GCA_030844895.1 Ambrosia x helenae
AATCTTATATGGATTCAGTGACATAGCTACACAATGAATTGGACGGAGAAAAAAGGACAACAGGGTAAGTGTTTTACACAACAATTCACCGTCACTTGGGTTTCTCAGAAACAAGGAACAGTTGCATTATCGTCTTGCGAAGCGGAGTTCATGGCAATACAGAAACGACTTGTCAAGCATTATGGCTTAGAGGTCTAATATCAGATATAAGGGTGAGAAAGAAGAAAAAGTGACTCTAAAAGGCTGATAGTTCATCTGCAATCAAATTGATGAAGAATATTGTGTTCTTTGATAAAAACAATCACATTCACACCCGGTATCACTTCATAAGAGAATGCATTGGGCGAGAGCAAATCCAAATGGAGCATGAAAGTGGGAATCTACAAAGGGCGTACATTCTTACTAAGGCGTTGCCAATGTTGAAGTTTAATGAAATGAAAAGACTCATTGGTGTTACAAATGGGGGGGGGGGGGGGGGGGGTGAATAATAAGATAATCTTGTAAGTTTAGGTAAAAAGTGACCAGCTTGCAAAGTTAGGGTGTGTTTTTTTGGCATCCTAGTTTCAATCAATTAAGGTTTCTTGAAGAAACAAACCATGGTAGGTTATATATAGAAGTTATGTAATATTTTCATTCGAATTCAATAAGTGAACAATTTTACTCATTCTTTGTGTTTTTATTACTTGATCTTTGATATCAATTTCTAACAGTTTTTGTCGAACGATTCATTCAATTAAATGTTCGCCAGAAGTCCTAATTAAACTTGTATACTTTTATGTCGTCTACTTCTCAAGGTTTATCTAAATGTATGACATCATTAACCATGTTTTCTAACTAATATCTTAATCTAGAACGCAATTTCAGGCCGACACATGTAGGGTGACGATTTACTACTTATACTTTTGATAGGTTAGATTATTCTTATAGTACGAATCGAAGATGAAGTCGAATCGAAGATGCATTCTATTTTGATTAATTAAATATATAAAGTTGGTGACTTTAAAAACATAGAAACATTAAAATTAATGAACAAGATAACAACATGAATATTATTAGAATATACAGTCTACAACTAGACCGGTAAATTTGTATAGTTTATAAAAAAATTAAAAAGATGATGCAACAGAAAATTTAATGCTAAGATACAAAAATATTATACAACCCTTTTAAGCATTCACATCCCCTCCACCAAATCCATCCATCAAATTACACTAAAAATCACTACTTCACCCCTAAATCTTATCTCTCATAATTAAAATAATAATACTTTTACATACATTTATCATTACATTTTCTCTCTCCTTACTCACAACACTTACAAAAATATTAAAATATATATAGGGTGAACAGTAGCTTTTCATATTTAGGGTGGAACAGTGCTTCCACCAAATATTTTCTCTCTCCTCCACTCACACCACTTACACTCACCCCATATAATTTGGTGGACACACTCACGTACAATTTGGTGGATGGGATGTGAGTGCTCTTATAGAAGAAAACATGATAATGAGCACCAACCTAATGTATGTTTTCTTGTGTATATTCAGCAAATAACACAACCCCTAGGATCATCTTCAATAGAATGAACATAGTATTTTTGTGTTACATAAGGATTGTTAGCCATGTAAGCTTCCACCCATTTTCTAATAAGCTCTTCGGTTTCATTCGAGTTCTTCTCACCACCATCTTTTGGCTTCTGTGGAGCTGGTTTTTCGGGTTCTTTAGCAGGTCCAACAGTGAGTATATCAGTGTGCCAATTTTTAAGTTTTTTTACTGCACATACCGGATCAATGTCTCCAATGATCGTCAGTTTCTTGTCCTTGTCAATAGCTACGGAGTCGATCCCTAAAAGTGTTTCAGAACAGGGTGTTTGTAAGTTAAAGTACTTATAATGTTAAACTTAAAATTGAATAAAAATAAAACAAAGATTTAACCTGAAAGACCGGAAACCGCCTTTAAAGCTTTCCTTTTGTCATCGTTGTCATGAAAATCCACTTTTATAACCAATTTCTGTAGTTAGTTACGGATTAATATCAGTGAATTGAAGAAATATGGATGAAAATATTAAGTATGCATAAAAGAAGAAACAGAGGTTCATACAAAACAGAGGTTCATATTAAAACAGAGGTTCATAAGAAACAGAGGTTCATATTACATAGAGGAAGAAAGTGTAGAAAATTTACCTTGCTTCAGGCATGTTGATGGAGATGGTGATGGTGAAGTAGATGTACTGAATAGTTGCTGAAAACCAAGAAAAAAATTTGGATTCAAGTGTGTGTTTGTGTGTTTGATTTATAAGAGAAGAGGAAGGTATGAGAAAGGAAAGAGAGGTAAGACAATTACTTGTGGAGGAATGGTATTAGAAACATAATAAATAGTTGATCATAATTCATAAGGGCAATAACATTCAATTGTTGCAAAAAGGTTTAGAAAAATCAAATTGAAGACTTGGACAACTTTGTAATAGTCATGAAGTGACTTGATATAAAGTCTACTCAACTAACTCGATTAATTTGGTTTGTTGCTTATTTATATTTGTATATATTTCACACCACGTCAATGGCGGAAACACGTGGCGCAACGCTCGAAAGCATATCAACGTTAAGATTAACACAACTATATTTAATTAGAAAATATCAATTTATTAAGATGTCGAAACGAAATATCATATTTCAAACATCACATAAAACAACGAACATTAAGTTTCAATGTGGGGTGTTTCCGTTTATGTCGAAACGAAATATCATATTTCAAACATCACATAAAACATTTCAACATTTGACAAACATATCTTTCCCCAAATAAAACAGTAAAGAGGGGTCGTGAAACTCACCTGAAGTACAGCATGCAATCAAATAGCAGAGAATAGCAAGTTCGAGGCCAGCACCTACGAACGTCGTAGTGAGTATAAGTCCCTAAGTCTATAGCGAGTGTTTTCCGGCAAGTTGTACACCCAACTCCCAACACCAACATTTACATATATTTTCCGTTTAATTAAACATATGTCCTAGGTCCGTTGGTGATGGATTACCCTTGTTACAAGTTACACTTATATTTCCATGAATATTAATTAACTTGTATAATATTGTTCTCGACTCGACTCACTTGACGTATAATTATTTTCCCATTAAATAATTATACTAAGATCTTGTCGATCGATATAATATTTTCAACACTCGACTCGACTCACTTTACCGTATATTTATTTTCCCATTAAATAAATATACTAGGATCTTGTCGATCGATAACATATTCTCAATTCGACTCACTTTACCGTATATTTACTTTCCCATTAAATAAATATACTAGAATCTTGTTGATTTGATAGTATATTTTCATTGACAAGTCCATATACTTGTTTTAAACGCTTAATCGTTAGATTATTTACGTTATTTTCTCCCACGAATAAGTTTCCAACACTTAGGAAAGTGTTATGTATTTTCACCCAAATTATATATTTTAAGTCCTTAACATATATGTTTTCATCTCCACGTTAGACGTAATGATACAAATACTTATTCGTCCGTTTTTACGTCTTAGTCCGTTAACACGTCGTAACACGTCCATATCCGATTCACTTAATCTTGTATATATTTTGTTAATTTTTCCAAGTTTCCAACAACATGTATTCTTGAAATTATTCATCCTTTAATTTCTACACATTTTTACTTGGAAGTTTATAAATACATTTTTATTTTTAATACAAAGACTTGGTTACTTATACATAAAAATGCTCCAACACTTTTATATTCCCATTTATATAAAAGTGTTCAGTTTTTATACAAGTTTTCACCAAGTTTTTAATTTTTATAACATTATTATAAAAACCTTTGTTTTTATACTTTTCCAACATGTTAGGAAATTTATATTTTTATAAAACCTTATAAAAATATTTTTATACAAGATATACACTTGTAAATTTGCTACCATTTACACAACCAACCTTGGAAAGTCATCATTTTACACCTTTAACACCAAACTTTCCAAAGTCATATTTTTAGATGCAAGTTTCTAAAAATGACATTTTATGTCCCTTAACTACTAAAGTTACCAAAATAGTCCTTTAACTTTTGAAAGTTACATTTTTCTTCCGAATATTTCAAAAGTGACAATTTTTCACTAAACTAGTAAACTTTATTTTGTCATCTTTGTCATGGTAGATTATTTTTATGATCCCACATCATCTATAGTCCATAATAACCTTATTAAGGATAATTAGGTGTTTTTGAGTGTAATATGTCCAATATGTCCAACTTCACATCTTTCAAGTTTGTAACCTTGAATATGTAAACTTTATGTAACACCTTCTCTAACAAGATCAACATCATATCAAGTTTTAGATGGTTATTTTGTGAAGATTTAAACCACTTTTAGGTGTTTTCAAGTTTTTTTCTCAATCTATACTTAGATCATTATTTTCTTCAAGTTTTTGTGAACTTTACGAAACTACAAAAACAATATATAACCATCACACATCTCATGGCCCTATCTTACATTTTAAATCCCCATTTTAGTCTTAAAAAGCATATGTTTTATCATGTAAAGTTCCATCAAGTTAACCCATGTACAACTTGCTTTCTAGAAATCAAAACATAAACTTTTAAGAACAAGAATGAGATCAAGACTACTTACAACTAGCACAAGGCTAGGGAAGCTTAAAACACTTGATTTTGAAGGAGTTTAGTGTGTTCTTCCAAAGTGGTTAAGCTCCAAGCTTGAAACACACAATTATGGGTTTGGAAATGGATGTTTATGGATGAATTTGGAGTGTTAGAAAACTTGAAAATGGTGTGTGTGTGGGTGTGTGTGATGGAAACTCACGGCCAAAGGAAGGAACAAGAAAGAGTTTCTTTTTGTTTATGAATATTGTATCTCATCCTCCTTTTATAAAACTTCCCAAGATCCTCCTAGATACATAATATATAACCTTGGATCTTCTAAATCCCTTACTTTATGGAAAATAATCTTGCTCGATATGGAGAAGAGGTGTTGGCCGAAATCTTGCAAGGATTTAGTGGATTTTATAAATCTTTCAAGGATACTAAAGATCTTTACACAATCTCACCCATGATTCTCCTAATCTTTCCTAGATTGTCATATATTGGTATGTACAAAAGAAAGATCATGGGTATGATTTAGGGGTTGGGGGACGGTTGGGTTGGGTGGTTATGTGGGGTCCACAACATAAAACATTTATTAGTTAATTTGGTTATGTTTCAAACATAATGTTCGGATTTCGTTTGGGTTTTAATCGGATTTTAATTGTACGTTATTTGGACATTATAATAGCCTTTAATAACCCTTAAACATAGCCTAGTTTAAGTATAGGTTGGTTAGTTAGGCTTTTGTTGGGTGAAATTATAAGTCATACGCGTATCGGGTGCGGTACGCGCACTTTATTCGTTACCGGGAGATTTGTATGTAAAGTTTTCACTTATAGTTTTGGAGTTCCAAAACACATTATATTTTGTGAAAATACCCTTTATTTTATATCCTGGGTGTCCGGGATCCTTTTAGTTTATTTAATTTTTTACCGGGTAATCACAACGTCCGTTCCAGACAAGTTTATTCGCACGCGATTTCGTAGTGCTTCAACATTAAACATGTGCATCGCTATGCATCTTATGGGGAATTTGCTATTCTCTAAGGCTAAATTAATCCAATTAATTTAAATATGCACTCAAACGTTAATTATATATACTAATTACGTACGGAAAACATCGATTTTTGCGGATGTTACAATATAATTGTACAATCTAGAATTTTTCGTCAAATAAAAGCAGACTGCAAATTATGAGACGATTAGGCTTCATGGTACGGTCATGGATTTGAATGCGGCATGCAGCAACATGTGGCAGCTACGTTAGCAGAGAGGGAATTCCTCTCCATCCCCAAAAACCACAGGGTAATGGTAGCGTGGGTTTTTTTTATATTTTTTTTAAATCAAACAACCAATCACAATCATTCATAATCCAACAACCAACTATTAATCATTACCCCACCCTGACATTTTGCTAACACCGATAGAGATCTTCAAGCCCAAAAGGCTCCTTTCACTCCTTATATGGGGTGGTGTTGGTGATATGGAGGGGCGTCACGGCCCCTTCCTCGTCCCCACATCGTGTATTCTTAGTAGATATCATATAGGTGGAAACCTAGCAAATAACTAAAGTAATAGATCGGTGACTGAATGAACCCTATTGAGCATTTTACCGAAGGCTTGGTTCTGCAAAAAACGATTAACTAAAAATTGTTGTTTGATTTTGGTGTGTAGCTTATGAACAGATTATAGATATAGATCTTCAATGCTTATGAACAGATTATAGATATAGATCTTCAATATATGTGATTTGTTTGGGTCACACTTGGGTAGCCTTTTAGTTCACAACATGGTTAATTTTGCCAAAACTAGTCTCCAAAGTAACATGTCTATAAAATTTTGATGCTTTCTCTTATAGTGGAGAGTTCAAATGAGAAGAAAATATTATAAGAAGAAAAAAAAAACAAATTTCAACGAATACTAATCCTTCATATAATAATTGTATTTAATGTCAAATAAATGATTAGTTTTTTTCTAACCCCCTAAACTAGTTAAATTAATGAAACTCATAATTTAATTTCAAAATATATTCGTTTATATCAATCCTAATTTACAGTGAAGGATGATTTCAATATGTGTAGGAAGAATGTAGATTGAATTTTTATGTGTAGGATTAACGTATAATAATATCGGTTTGTGTAGGATAAACGCGTGATAATTTCGATATATGTAGGATGGATTTTGATATGTATAGGACAAAGTTTGACAATGTGTAGGATAAAGTATTAACGACTAAATAATTAAAAAGATAATAATTAATGTAATAAGAGTTAATGTGTTAATGTTTCAAGTCTTTTTTTCACAATAAGTTTCTTCTCATTTGATCTCCCCATTCTGTCATATATATATATAGGGTAAGGTTGCTGTGGGAAAATTAGTTTTTGTAGGAAGGGTAGGAAGTGTTTTGATCCATTGGATGTTGAGATTGATGGTTGAGATTAAAAACCTATATGTGTTTAATTTTTAATTAATTGTTTACAGTAGTTGAGGGCAAGATAGCAGTGTTTTATTTAAGGGCACTATGGTAATTATGTGTGCTTTATTAAGGGAAAAACCAATTTCTCTCTCCTATTAGTTTTGAAACCGTTCTCATAATTCCTTAATTAATGCACACTAGTTTCTCTCTCATATCATTTTTAAAACACTTCTAATGTTTTAAAACACTTCTATTGTGTTTAGTTTCAATATAAAACACTCTTGATGTTATTATAAAACACTCTCGATGATATTATAAAACACTCCTTATTAATGCATACTAGTTTCTGTTTCATTATAAAACACTCCTGATGTTAACCTTTTGCCATGACTTGAATAATCGAACAAGTGGTAGAGATGGGTTATATGTTTGAAGAATCGAACAAGTTTTTGGGTGTTGATCAACTTATTAGATATGAATATCTTATGATTGTTATGAAAAATAATGAATAATTAGTTAATTTAGGATGATTAATCTTCATAAATATCTAGATGTTAGTTGCTAATTTAGTGGGTTTGTAATAAATAAAAAAATGGACAAAAAGTCTTTAATACCCTTCATCTAAAGATTTAATCAGATTTGATCTAATGGTTGAAAATACTTCCTACACAAAACAATTTTCCTACCGGATCCTCTACATATATATATATATATATGTGTGTGTGTGTGTGTTGTGTGTGTGTGTGTGAGTGTGAGTGTGTGTGTGTGGTAGGGATCATACGAGAACCAACTTTAGAGAGAGAACAAAGGAACTAATGTGAACAAGTGGCATTTTGGTAAATATGAGGGGTCTATACAAAAATCCCTCCATTAAAAACTAAATAAAATTATATAACCTACAATAATTAAAAAAATAAAAAAAAAAAGTAAAAACACCGAAATGATTATCTAGTATTAATATTTAGTTCATGCTCAATACATGTTCAAATATCTATTCATAACAAGCTATGGCAACACCAATAATATTTGTACCCCAGTTTTAATGACACTAACAGGTAGGGCTGTAAACGAACCGGACGGACACGGACGGAGCTTGTCCGTGTTCGTTTGTTAAGCTTTAAATCTGTTCATGAACTGTTCGTGGACAATTTTCGAACATAAAATTTTGTCCGTGTTCGTGTTCGTTTGTAATTTGGTTGTTCACGAACTGTTCGTGAACATTGTCTGCGAACACAAACGAACACTAATGGACACAAACAGACACAAACGGACACAAACGAACACAAACGGACGTTTGACTAGAAAATATAGATAAAACATTGTTAATGGATACAAACGAACACAAATGGATGAACGAATATAAAATTTAAAACATTGTTATTGTAAGTTTCTTTATATTATATATATATATATATATATATATATATATTAAAATTTTAATATAAAATTTAAAAACCAAATGAACACAAACGAACAAGTATAAATGGACATAAACGAACACAAACGAACACGTTACCGAACGTTCACGAACATAAACGAACAAACGCGACCTATGTTCATGTTCGTTCGTTTAACTTAACGAACGAAATTTCTTGTTCGTGTTCGTTCATTTGTTAAACGAACGAACACAAACGGACTTCCCGCCGAACGGTTCATGAACTGTTCGCTGAAAGTTCGGTTCGTTTACGGCCCTACTAACAGGTGCTTTATTCAAGGTTAGAGAAATTATGTTGCAATGTTGCCTCTATAATCGACATACTTTTCTTAACGAAAGTCTGTTAATAAAAACAAAATCCTTGAAAAAACTTTACACAACAAAACATATTGTTTGCTAATACCGAAACAGACATACGTATGGTAAAAAGATAAATTCTCGTAACAATCTTACCTCTTACAATTTAAAGAGAGAATCGTGTTTTCTTAGTTAAATCAAATAGGTCTAAATAAGCTTCTTTAACTCCTATGTTAGAATCGTAGAAAGTGGATCTGATTGGCTCCTGCATAGATTATCATTATTAAACGTTTGACGGTTCAGCATAATACACATAGATGTTACAAGGATAGACTCCAGTAGGTAAAGGCATAAGTAGATTAATTATTCAAACGAGCTGATAACAATTTGAATAAGTGAATGCGTATATGATATATTTGCAAATCTTATTTTATAAGTTTAGTTATTTTTCAGTGAGTTCATGGCTTGCTTATGTTATCAACATATATTTGGCATCTTTTATGAGTAAAATTTATAATATGGCAGGCAAATGGTAGATTTCAAGATCTTGCTTCGAGTATTGAGCAATGAAACATCAACTATTAGACGATAAAGAGATTAGTTTTTATAGTTTAAAGTGATTTACCCAAAAGCAACATGGACTTGTGATAACACCAAACCCATCACTCCATCAGTGGTGTTGCTTCTTGTACCGAGAAGGTTGTCCTCCCTAACTTTAATGTTACATGGAGCATTGTATTGTATCTGATTATTCTCATAATGGTTGTGCTTCCTTTAGTCATTTAGGGTAGTTCTGGGAAACAAAACGTAGTATGGTTTCATATTCCCTAAAAATCACAACTTTCTATTCAATAAAGGACCAAAACTTAATATAAATTTATATCCACAAGCCTATATAAAACAGGAGAGTTTATAAATTATAACAATGAAAAAAAAAAAAAAAAGGCCTGAAAATTTACCTTGCATTAGACTTCCAAAGAGATTGACCTGACCCAGACTAGTTGAAAACTTTTGTCTGAGGTAAATTTAATAACTTAACACCATAGAGTTAGACTAGTGTTTTTAACAGGCCCGACTTCACTCTTGTGCCAACCGAATCGCTAGCTTGAGGTCACCAAATAATAGGGCCCATTAAAAAAAGTTATGTATGGTAATTCTAGTTGCTTAAAAAAAGTGTAGGATATTGAATGAAGAATTGTGGTGCGTTCAATTGTGAACTGTGAGTCTATAATGTTTCTTCCCTGGTTCCTTTTCAATGGATTATTTGAAGTCTGTGCCGTGTGGTGATGCTTCTTCCCTTTTGGCTTCAAGCTATTTAAAAGGTTAGTTAATTTGATTGTTAATTTTTCGCAAGATACAACTTAAAAAAAATAACGCCAGTCAATTATAAACTTTTTTGTTTATTTTTGTTAGTCCCAAGCCTCGCAAAGAAAGTGGGTTTATATCCAAGAGTTTTTTCTTTTTGGAAAGGGCCACGGCATCTTAGTTTGATTTAGGCCTCAAAAAACGTTGAGCTAGCCCTGATTTTTAAATTGCCAAAACAATCAACTTTTGATCAATTTAAAATACCTTATGCACAAACTCTCCTAAATAACGGAGAAAACATGTTCACATTCGTACCGTATTCACAATTTCTAGCTAGAGTGAAAAAACCAAAGTCTAATAGCTGACCTAAATGAGAAGCTTGAAACCAAGTCTAATTTTGTTTTTTGCGAACTGCTCACCCCTAATGTAAACAGAATATTATAGAACTCGGTATTTAGATATTACAAATCTATTAATTCACAAAACAATTTAAGAAGAAAGCCATATACATCATAAATGAAAAGCAAGTTGTTACCAGAGAGAAGTCGACTAAAACTCGAACTAGATTCTCGTGATCTATAAAGAGGGGGAGTGGAGAGCAACGTCAAAAGAACGATGTAATTTGGGGATGTGAAAAGATTTAGGGTTATCAGTTTTGGAGGGGGCATGAATACAAATTTTAGAAGCGACAATATGAAATGGAAGGAGAAGGAAAACCAAGTTTGGGGGAAATAAAATGTTTCTTAAATAGAAATAATTTCTTAACTTGATCATAAACATACAAATAGAGTATAAAAATATATGAAGCTTAGTTTAAAATGATGATGTACATATTTTGATTGTGAAAATGATATATATTTCATCTTTGTATATATGCACACTTCTGGGAAAATGTTTGGCTATCTAAACAATTTATAGAATATATATAAAGGAATCATAAATTACAGCAATAAAAGATTTACAACTCACTACTCCATTAGGTATGAACTTGGTACTGCACTGTAGGGGTACCAAAAGAATAGATCCAGAAAATCATTAACATAGATACACACACCATTTTCTTTGACCAAAACCTTTAAAACCTTAAGTTTATAACCTTATATGATAAAATCATCATCTAGCTTAAGTTTAAGCTCAAAAACATCCCATGCACATGTATAATAGCTAAACAACAAGATTAGATGGATGTGATTAGGGGGGGGGCGAGACATCATAGGTGCCATTATGGTGGTTATTATCCCATGGATAATAGCCTAATTATCCTTCTAGAAGACTAAGTGCACCGGGATAGGGTTTCAGGTTTTATCGGGTCCTTAAATGCGAGAATTCAGGACACTAAATTAGCTTTTAATAATCCTTAAACAATACTAGCTTGGGTGTTGATAAAAATTTGAGCTCCAATCATGGTTTTGGAACTCGAAAATACTTATATAGTGAAAATAATCCTCAAACAATACTAGCTTGGTGATGGAGAGGTTAAAACCTGAATGTTAATGTGATTAAAATGGTTGGTTTTATTGTATTTTGGATGATTATATAGCTTGAATAAGATAACTACGCGAATTCGTGGATTTGCAGGTTAAATACGAAGATTGAACGTGTTTTGGAGAAAACTACCAGAATTGGAATTGAAGATTATGATGGATGACATGATAGAAGGTTGAAAGACGAAAAAGTGGCCGCAAACGTTGAAGAAAACGGAGTTATAATGAAAAAGGTATGCAAGAAATAATGTTTTTTTTTTTTTTGCGAAAGACCCTGACGTAAGTTACGCTAGCAGCGTAGATTACGCCAGCCTCTGGAGAATTTTTACAGACCTGTTCTGACGTAACTTATACCAGCAGCGTAGCTTACGCCAAACTCTGACGAGGAATTCTATGAAACGCCCAAAAATTAGGTTTGCAAAGGGAGCTTCTTCTCCAGCCGCCTTAGGGCGATTCTAGGCAACCAAGGGGTCGATTTTCATGCCTCCTTCACCACTCTAGTCCATCCAATCCTTCTTTCATTTTATTCCATCATGGTTGAAGATCAAATCCTTCAAATGAGTGGCTAGGTTTCCTTGTGGTTTCCTACGGGTGGAGGATTCTTATAAGTGGATGATTGTTTTTAGTTTTTCTTTGTATTTGAGATTAGCAATCTAAGCATTCGATGTTTTTTGCTTAGTGATTTATTAGTTTGATTGTAAACGGTTGATTTTTATCTAAAACCTAGTTTTGATTCTTTCAATTCCGAGAGTTCTATTAATTAGGATATATTAGATAAGGATTGGGTTTGGGTTTGGTAGTCTTCAATTGATAACCGTGTGATAACCTTTCGTTGTTCTGCAAGCAAAGTACTTAGTCCTCGTTTATCACAATCAACTAATTAATTATCTTAATCATGTTTATGTGATTTTCTCAATAAAAAACTAATTACTTGAAGCCACTTTGAATCTTAAACCTGGAGGAATCACCTTTTTTTCTCCAATTTTTTACATCTTAATTTTTATTTTGTTTTCACAAACACTCTCAACAATCAAATTTTACTTTTCTTGCAACTAGTTAATTAATAACAAATTAAAGCAATACAAACCACATGCTCCTCGTGGATTCGATACCTGACTTATCCTAGTTAAATTTTTTTTCCTTTCAAACAAAAAAAAACCTAGGTTATTTAGGTTTTGCATGACCCTAACGACAGGTCATCACTTGGGTATCACAATAGTAATGGTACATGATGAGTTTGTTATTCCTAAGCTGCGTGCACAACTTTTCTAATCAAACTAATGCAATGCCATGCATCATATAAGGACTATGTTATTCTCTATTGATCAATTTAACATAGTTAAATGCAAATTGTAGTTACTTAGTTAATTACGCATATTAATATTATACGGATTTACCTCGATTTTTTGCCAATTGTCACAAAATAGTAAGGAATATGCGTATGAACAGCAACGGTGATGCATGGATGTGTTGGTGGCTACGGTATCATCGATGGTGGCCTAACATTGACTGCGGTTCACACCAGCGGCTGGTTACACAATAATTTAGTCATGGAGAAATCGCCAATGGTGGTGTTGCCGCAAGTAGACAATAAACAAAAATCAAATGTACAAGGTTGAAATATTCTAGTGTTCTATGTAAAGTATAAACATTAGCTACTTAAGAGTAAATTGACCTGAGGATTGAAGATTAGAAGACAAAAGTCCAGGTTAAATTGTCCTAAATTTCCATCCAAAATCAAACTACACACAAAACCACAGTCTGTAATGCTTACAAATAAGTTATAAAGTTCTAACAAATAACAAATATGCATTATACATTGTGTTGTTACGCATTTATATGCATATATACAGTGTGTTCTGTCATGTATTGATATGTGTATGTATCAAGTTGATATGCATATACACTGTGCTGATATGCTGGTATTGTTGTGCTAATATTATAACATGACTACCAGTACATTTGATAGTACCAGCAAACAACCATAAAATGAAAACTTTAATTTCAAGTTAAAAATGGTAAATTAGTAAGATATATATTATGATATCACCATAGAGGAAGATCAAATGAGAAGAAACTTAATGTGAGAACAAAAAGAACAAATGAAATAATGATAAACATTAAATATTTTAACTCTTCTTACATTAATTATTATCTCTCTAATTAGTTAGTGGCTAACACTTTATCCTACACTATCAAATTTCATCCTACATATATAAAGAATTATCATATGTTTATCCTTCACATATCGAGATTATCATACGTTTATCCTACACATGTAAAAGTTCATCATACTAATATCCTACACATATCGAAATTATCCTTTACTTTAATTAGGTTTGCTTTGAAAGTATATATTTTTTGAATGGTAAACTTCATTAAACAAAAAACGGGCGAACCTCAAGAAGAGAAACGCCAACCAAACCTTACAATATGTGCAACGGATATATTTATCCAACTATACCATTCTACCGAATTAAACCTAGAGCGACTTTTTAGCCAAAAAAAACGACATACATTTAATCATCGTAACCACCTCAAAAACTCTAGGCGTAGAACCTTGAAAGATCTTTTTATTTCGCTCCTTCCAAATCACCCAACACGTGATCATAATAATGCCCCTGATTATCTTCTTACCCCACTTCTCCACATGCGCCGCATCTTGAATCTTCAACAGGTCCTCAATATTTCTCACATCCACAAAATCCAACTTGATCCATTACCAGATAGAAGCCCAAACGCCATCCGCAAAACCACATTGAATCAGCAGATGGCCACTTGACTCGTCAAATACATCGCATATCGCACATCGGGCAGCACGTATTCGGAATGTCTATACGCCTTCTAACCAGGGCCAAACGGGTCGGAATCCGATCTTTCTCTATCCTCCACATCAAGATATTAACTTTATCTGGAAGCCATGAAGCCCACTTCATCAGATGATTCATTTGTTGACCACCATATCTGTCCTTTTTTAAACTATCTTTAACAACAGCAACCGAAAAGCTATCCGCAAAATCCAAGCCCCAAGCCCATCTATCATTCAAACATGTAAAACGGCCCTGGGATAGAACGTATAACACATCTTGCATTTCTGATATCGACTCCACCGAACAGCCATTATACCTCCATGAATCTGTCAAAAACCAATTTACCTTCTGCTTCTTTAACCCTTTCACGAACTAAACAGTTTTTATTGTACTCCGAAGCATATAAGGCTGGCCATCGTTCTAAAAACGGCCGGGAACCAAACCAAATATCCTTCCAGAATCTAATCGTCTCTCCATTCCCAAGTTTGCATCCAAAGAAATATTTTAACTCTTTACCATGAATCCTCACATTCTCCAAAAACAAGGCAATAGTCTTCCAACAACCAGGTATCGCCTTATTAGTCGGAAGGAATACCCACCGCTTACTCTTCCCGTGTATAACTTCTACCACCCGCCTCCATAAGAAATAAGATCGTTTTTAAATCGCCATGCCATTTAACCATCAAAGCCATGTTAACCTCCGAGAGTTTAAAGATCCCCAAGCCCCCTAATTTTTTCGGTCTAGTGACCACATCCCAACAAACCCAAATAATGCCTCTACCATCTCTATAGCCCGACCAAAGAAAGTTTCTCATCATTCTTTCAATACCATCAATTACCACACTAGGAGCTCTATACAAAGACAATTAGTACACCGGAAGACTCGCCAGAACCGATTTAATGAGAGTTAATCTCCCACATATAGAAAGAAGCTTAGACTTCCAACTAGAGAAGCCGATTACGAATCGCAAACATTGGCTCCCAATTAGAAATCCGTTTCATGTTAGCTCCCACCTTGATTCCAAGATAATCAAAGGGAAGAACTCAATCTTGCACCCCAATAAATCGGCCATATCACCCACTGACCCATCATCAACACCCAGCCAAAAAGACTCGATTTATTAATGTTTATCTTCATCCCGAACATAAATAAAAAACCCGCAACAATCGGTTAGTATTCACCACATCTTCCTTGTTCCATACTCCAAGAATCAAAGCGTCATCCGCATAGAACATATGAGAAACCTTAGGTCCTTCATGAGACACCGTAATCCCTTCGAACTCACCCACCCTACAAGCTCTAGAAATCGTACAAGACAACGCCTCCATCACAATTAAGAGAAGAAAAGGGGATAATGGATCTCCTTGTCTGATTCCTTTTTGACATTGAAATTCAAATGTAGGGGAACCATTTACTAATACTGCGGATCTCGCAGACTGAAGAATACCTTTAACCCACATCAACCACTGCTTAAGAAAACCCATTTGTTCCATAATAGATAACAGAAAATTAACCACTAAAAGTGTATAACATAAAAATTAATTATGAGTTTCATTTATTGAACTAGTTTAGAGGAGTTACAAAAATAAATAATTTATTTAACATTAAATACAATTAATATATGAAAGATTTCTATTGGTTAATATTTGTTTTTTTGTTCTTACAAGTTATTTTATTCTCATTTAAACTCTCCACTATATAACATAAATCAGTAAACATTTACATAAGAATTAACAAGATAAAAAGATCCATAATCTAAAAACATACAATATGATAACTGATAGTAATTATATTCATGACATCTGTACAAGAATAACACCTAATATTAGACTATTGGGTGTGGAGAGGGGTGGCATTTTCATGATGGGCCGCCAAGTAGGCGCCAAGTAGGAGTGGGAGGAGAGACATCTTCATGATGGGCCTCCAAAGGGGTGGTGTGCACTATGATAACGGGCCTCCTCATTGGTCAGAATTATTAAAAATAATAAAAAAAATCTATTAAAAAACATTTAAGTGGCACGACATAGGAGGCAATGGGTGCCGGGCATGCCGTTACCACGCCTAGGGGTGGTGTAGCCTGGGCGGGCATAGCTTGCCTCCCCTATGCCGGAGCCCATGCCTTTCAGTCTTAGTGTCCAAGATGGAAAAAAACACATTGCATCAACATTTGATTTCTACGGTAGATAAAAAAAAGGGGAAAATCACCAAAATAGCCGTTGACCGAGTGATTTGCCAAAATAGCCCTCTCCCCTCTCTTTGGAGAGACGGGTCACGGCTCCCAACAAGCCTGAACCGTCTCCGGAGAGCCTTTAGTTTTACAACCAATGGCCAACCAACATGTGGTGTCTCTGATCCCGAGGCCTGTCAACCGTCTCTCCAGACGGGTCACATTTCCCCATGAGGGCTCGCCTTTGGTTCAGCTTAGTCCCGAGACGATTCACATTTCCCCAGCCGTCTCCCGAGACGTCTAGGGTCTCTTCGACTCCGGTGAGTCCCGATGACTAGTCCGACGGTTCAGTTGTCCACCTCAACCCTATATATACCATTCTCCGTCTCAAACTCCGTCCCTTTCCCCGTCCGACTCTCCACTACCACTAACACTATCACTACCATCACCGTCTCATTCATTCAAGAAAAATGGCACCCAAATGATGGACTGAGGAACAATAAATTGCACTAGTTTCAGCGTGGAAACATGCCGAGAAAGCCCACACCAAACAAACAAGTGGTACCGTATCTTTCATGAATACAATCGGTTGGTCGGAGGCTCAGATCGAACCATCGAGTCTCTTAGCCGTAAGTTGACCGACTTGAACACGAAGTGTCAGATCTTCAACGGGTACCACAATCGGACACTTGAAGTGGTACCCTCAAACATGCCCGAAGACGCGGTCATCAGATATACAAGAAGCAGTATCAATCCAAGGAGCACAAAGAATTCAAACATGTGCCTGCTTGGCAAATGATGAGGGACCTTCTTAACGCGTAGCTTATATAACTTTTGTAATCCAATTAATCTTATGTTTATGTTTTTTATTAATGCAATGAATCTTATGTTTATTTATGTTTTTGTAATATTACAACAATCTTGATTATCAAAAACACGACAAATATTACAAAAACTATACTATTACAACAACAATAAACAAACTATACTATTAAAACGATGGATGTAGGGTTGATTAGATATTACTTCCCAAATTTACTTGCTTTGAACTTTGTTTGAATGGTGTATGTGCGTTACATAGACAAAGAACTCTTCTTGCAAATAAAATAGACCACCACATCATCGAGGCATTCTACACGGGTTAACCCACGCGCAGATTGCAACAACAATCCAAGTAGCTGTACGCAGATGTAACAACAATCCAAGTAATCGGACAATATTTTCGTAAGCCGGTAGGCTTCGGTTAGGAAAGTAAAAGACGTCATTGATTGGAAAGATGAAAGGTTTGATGAAGGTTTAGTATAGATGATAGAGGGGGGGGGGGGAGGGGTACAAATTTTGTGAAGTGAATTGGGGTATTTATATACATTCGTGAGACGGTTCAGACGGTTCAGAGGCTAGCCGAAGACGGCTTGAGACGACTCAAGGGCCCACGGGAGACGACTCGGCAGTTCTGACCCGTCTCGGGAGACGGTTGACAGGCATCGGGATCAGAGACGCCACGTGTTGGTTGGCCATTGATTGTAAAACTAAAGGCTCTCCGGAGACGGTTCAGGCTCGTTGGGAGCCGTGACCCGTCTCTACAAAGAAAGGGGAAAGGGCTATTTTGACAAATCACTCGGGTCAAACGGGCTATTTTGGTGATTTTACAAAAAAATCAAGTTGCCTATTTAGTTCATTGATCATGAGACACCCAGTACATGAGAAATATAATCTTTGAAACCATTGATAATCTCAATTGGTATTTGAGGGAGGAGAGAGAGGAGATATATTTCTAAAAAAATCCATAAGCAAATTAAGTTATTAAATATACTCATAACAAGTGGTTGCTTGAATTACGGGATTTCCAGAATCCATATTCACATTAGGGGTGTTCAGAATAACCGCAAACCAAATAAAAACCGAAAACCGAACCGTAACCGTAAACGAAAAAATCATCCGAACAACGAATTTGGTGTTTGGTTTGGTTTTAACCGAAACCGAATTGCTAATTTGGTGTTTGGTTTGGTTTTTGGTTCTACATTTTTTTATTTGGATAACCGAAATAAACCGGTAAAAATAATTAATTATTAAATAAAAATAATAATATTTAATAAGCCATATATTAATATATAATCCCAAAATATTGAAAGGTAAGCCCAACCCAAAATAAAGCCCACCTATTTATAAGTAATATTCAGAGTATAAGTCTAATATCCATGTATATGTTTCCCCATGATTGCATCAAGCGTTGGTCTGATTATCAAGGTACATGATTTTATGTTAGTATTAATATCTTTATTTTTCGTATGCAGGTTCACTAGAGTTGGAGAAATATTATGTTTGAAGTTTATTTATATTTTGTGGAATTGGCAAAGACTTATTTACTATTTGTAATTTCTATGATGTTTGTGTTTGTGTGGTTTGATTTTTTGGTTTATATTAACTGCTAACTATCTATTCGGATTTCGGAACACAGAGGTATATAAGTTAGAGAGAAAAAAAACTTCGTTTCAATTTGGTTGAATTTGGTTTGTTTGGTTAAACCGAAACCAAACCGAATTCAATTTGGTTGAATTTGGTTTGGTTTTCATATTCCTAATTTGGTTTGGTTTTTGGTTTGGGTACAAAATTTGAAACCAAATAAACCGAATCGAATAAACCAAATAAACCGTAAACCGAACCGATGAACACCCCTAATTCACATTATGTGACAATATTGCCCCTAAATATAAATTAACTTCTAATGCATATGATGCAATTAGATCCTGGGGTCAGTGTGTGGACAATGGGGGAGAACGGTGAGTGTCATCTTAGCCCTTATACCAACGGTCACCCCCCCCCCCCCCCCCCCCCTTGAGCTTGTGACAACGGGGATAAATCCTCTCTCTCCCGATCCTCTTCTTTCTTTTTTTCTTTTAAATCAAATAATAAAAAAATAGGAGTAAAAGGGCGAACGATTTCCCTTGTTAGAGGGAGAGGAATGAGGAAATGACGTGGCGTTTATGTAAACAAGGGAGAGAAAGTGGGAAGAGGGAACCACACCCCTCACCCTTAGGTTGGTTTCTACAGTTTTCATACTAAACCAGTTTGTATTTTTCTTGCTCCTTCTATTCTATGCAATTAAACCACATGTTTTGTCCAAAGGGGGTTTGAACTATATATATCGATACTTTCATACTTAAAATCGATCAGAAAACTAAACAGTCGGATGTTCCATTCGATTCTAGAAACATTAATCAGAAGTATACTTTTCACAAAAGTTTGTCAAATCATTGTCTCCCAAATCATCATAAAGTTCCAAAATATATTTATTATTACATACATATTTTCAACCTTTTATATAGTAAGTACGACAATGATCATCATCAACCCAAAGTCAACCCCACATGCATGCATCTGATGCATGTTTACCTTTACATTCAACAAATAACACAACCAATGGGAATTTTCTTCCACAGGTGAAGACATATTCGTTGTGTAGGGTACTGATTGTATCCCTTTCAACAATAATAATTATTCCATCCATCTTTTTCTCATGGCTTCTTCTTCTTCCTTTTTCTTTGCTGCTGCATCATCTCCACCTTCTTTCTTTGGTGGGTCAGGTTTCTTTTCTTCTTTTGCCGGTCCGACCGTGAGTATATTAGCGTCCCACTTCTTAAGTTTTCCAACGATATCGACCGGATCAACGTCTCCAATGATCGTTAGTTTTTGGTCTTTCATGTCAACAGCCAATGATTCGATCCCTAAAAGAGTTTAAAGAAAAGTGTTTATGTTAATTATTACAAAATTGGATGAAAAGAAAAAAAGAGGTTTTTTTAATGGACCAATAATGAATACAACTACTTTTTTTTAATATTCATTCCACAATTGTCAAATTTAAATCAAAATAACAGGTTGACGGGCAACAAGCTGTGCCACCACCCTTTTCTGAATAACGAAAGTAAAAAAACTGCTATTAGAGGTTCAACCTGAAAGACCAGAAACCGCCTTTAAAAGCCTTCCTTTTGTCATCATCGTCATTGATATCCACTTTAATAACAACTTTCTGCAATAAATAAAGGATTATAATAGTAGAGTTGAAGAATGTGGATGAAGATTGAAATAATTGAAAAAGAAAAATAGAGAATACGAAATTTGAGCTTTGACACTATGCTTTTGTAAACTTTAAGAAAATAGAGGTTCATATGAAAAAAGAGGAAGAGAGTACAGAAATGTGACCTTATTTTCAGCCATGTGAAGGGGATGGTAAACAATAGAAAGGTGTGAGAGAGATTTATATGAAAATAGAAAGGTAGGAGAAAGGAAAGAGTGGTTGAGTAGTCATAACTCATAGGCCAAAATAAATAAACAATATGCCAATATATTGAGTTGTGGCTTCAAGGCTTTAGAAAAATCAAATGTCTTGGACTAAAGTTTGTAATTAGATAAAGTCTTCTGCTTGAGACTACTCACAAACTCGGCTGGTTTGATTTGTCGTTTTTTAAATGGTACTTACTTGTTTGATGAGGATTTATTTTTAAATTGGCTGAACCGAACAATGAACACCATGTATTAAAAATATGAACACATGTATTAAAAATGTGTTAGATAATAGAATAGATTCCGCAAGGATGGAACATAGGTGGACCAAAGCGGTGGTTCAAAACTATCAAAAAGTTTCAACTTGAAATTAACGTATTAAACTATTGAGAAAATTACGATTTTTGTCTTTTAAAAACATCAAAACTATGGAATGGGTCCTTTTTAAAACTTTTACTTTCAGTCCTTATCCTTTATATGAAAAGTTGCAACGATTTTTGTCCTTTACACTTAACCAGTTAATATAATAAGTTAAGTCACCCCACATGCAATGCATGTGAGGGTATAAACGTAATTTCACCCCCCCATTTTAATCCCTTATAAAATCTGTATATTAATTATCAAACAAACACATACATATGTTAGAGAGAGAAAGACCTAGAGAGAGGAAGAGTGAGTCGGAGAAAGAGGAGGAGACCGGCGGGTCTCCGCCACCCAAGGCGGAGCTCCGGCCGAGCAGTCAACAACACCACCACACCCTCACCCATTCCACTAACTGTTGCTATTGTAGAGAGAGAGACAGAGAGACAGAGAGACAGAGAGTGTGAGAGAGGAAGAAGACGACGGTGACAGTGGGGGTGGATCGGGTGAGGTTCTGATCGGGTCAGATCTGTTATCAAAGGTAAAACCCCATTCTTTCTAATAATTATAGTGGTGATTGGCTATGGTTGTTGTCAATGGTGTTGGATGGAATAGGAAGATGGTGGTTGTGGTGGTGATTGAAGCCGACGGTGATGGTGGTGGGGTTACGGTGGTTGCAGGTGACGGGAACGATGCTGATGATGGCTCGATAGTGGGTGATGGTTGTTGGCTGTTAGCGTTGAAGATTTGCAATGATGGAGGGGTGAAGGAGGTTGCAGAGGAGGGTGAAGGAGGGTTGCAGAGGAGGGTGAAGGAGGGTGAAGGGGGGGTTTTGTATATGTGAATGGTTTGTGTGGTTGCAGAGGAGGGTGCATGGTGCTGTGGTGATGGCTTAATTGTGTGTGATGGTGGAGATAGAAAAAGAGATAGAGATAGATAGGGGTGTTTGTGTGTAAAGAAAAAAGACAAAAAAATATTTTTATATTAAATTACAAGAATTGTCCTTTAGAGGTAAAAAGACCAGTTTGCCCTCATGTGCCTGCACCATGACTTGACTTAACTGAGATTTTCTAACCCAGTTAGTGTAAAGGACAAAAATCGTGGCAACTTTTCATATAAAGGATATAAAGACTGAAAGTAAAAGTTTTAAAGGACCCATTCCATAGTTTTGATGTTTTTAAATGACAAAAATTGTAATTTTCTCTAAACTATTAGTTGTAAAATTTCATTCTAGGAATAAAACAAGTTCCATTTAGATAATGGATAAATGAGGATTTAAATATGTCAAGTGAATGAATAGAATTGTGATGCACTTGGTTGATAAAGTTATAATAAGTTGGAATGTGATGGTTACGATGTTGGTTACGAAGACAACGATAGGTAGTTAGAAAGTAAGAGATTATAATTACAGTAAAATCACTATAAATTAAAAATTTATAACCTTGATAAAACTATTAATTTTTGCATGGTCACAATTTAAGTCGAGTATAAAATTGAACCTAATCATTATATAATAAGATAATAACTTTTTTGAAATCAATGTTTAATTAATGTACATGGAAGAAGAAAATGTGCCTTGAAACTTGTTTTTTTTTAATTTTTTTTTTTTGATACCGTGAACTAACTTTTTACTTATTTAAAAACAATGAACTTGACAAAGTCAATTAATTTGTAAATGCATATTGGGCATAAAAAAATAAAGGTCATACGTATAGGGTCAAGTTTTGTTACTGATACACATTTTATTTATATTTTACTGTATTAGTTTGTCACACCACCTGTTTTGGTTTACTGCGTCGTTTCTGTATTTCTAGTCTATTCTGTCTCCCTATTGTTTGCTTGAGCCGAGGTCTCCTTGGAAGCAGTCTCTCTGTCCCATACGGGTAGAGGTAAGGTTAAACCTACATGCCACCCTCCAAGACCCTACGAATAGCTTTGCCATTTGTGGGATCTACTGGGTACGATTGTTGTTGTTGTTCTATGTACAGGGTCAGTTATCATGCATAGTGTAACACAAATAAGAAGGGTGAGAAAAGATACAAAAAACATAGTAAATCAGGAAATATGATACAATGAGCCACAATATATAACAAAATGCCAAAAAAAAATATAACACAATGCTAAAGAAAAAAAAAAGACACAATGAATCGTAAATATGATACAATGATGAAAATAAGAAAAAAGCACAATATTACATAAAAGTAAACACAATGATATACGAAAATTCTAAAAACTACAAGCTAAAAATACAAAAAAAAACAAAAACCTAAAAACTAAAAATCGTAGGGTTCGATGAGAGGGTTCCAATGCTATTTGAATGAGTTCAATTGGAGTCCATTTAATACTCTTCCTACGAATTCCTATTTTTTTTCTCTCACTGTGTATTTTATCCAAAATACCATAATATTATTTCGCTAAATTAATAAAATATCTCGGCTCTAACACCATTAATTATAGAGGTTTTAATGTATTGATTCTAAAATTAAGCTTTTAATTCTAATAGTTTTAGCAAACAAAATACTCGCTAAAGATCGACTGTTTAATCTTTTCAACCGGATCAAACCGACTTGTGTAGTTCAATTAACGGGAACCATAACGGTGTCAATAGTACCAAGTCAGCATTTTAAGGAAATTAATATATATACTAATTCATAACATCTTACGCAATAGTTTACTTTCTATTTTCCATTTTGGCCACTAAATAGTTTACTTTCTTATTTTCCATTTTGGCCACTAAGTATTCGTCCCTGTGGCTTAATTTCGTCATCTAGCATTTCTTTTTCTATTTGTACCCCTTGTAATTTAGTGTTTTGTTATTTAACGCAGTTTTTTTGCAACTTTGCACGTGTTTGTTATTTGTTTGGCTAATACTTAACATGGTTTTACGACACATTTGCATGCTACGTTTTCATGTTATGTGAGTCAATTTGTGTTAATAGTTTGTTTTTTTTGCTTTACGTTTGTCCTTCTTTTCAGACGCTTTCCGTTGCTACTTAGCATGATTTTCCGCTCACATCCTACAACGTTGGTAACACGATTTTACACCCACATCTTACAACGCTGGTAGCACGGTTTTACGCGCCCCGCCCCGCATCGCGGGGGATTTCTACTAGTTTGTATACTAATTGAAGGGGACCAAAGCATCATTTTCGAAAATCTCATTGACAGAGGCGTTTCCCACAGGAATACCTCTTCAAGTTTTTTTATAATATTTTTTTTATATATATAGTTTTTAAATCATTTTATTTATATCACGCAGAGACGTCTCTGAAGATTTATATGTTTTATTCAAGCCATTAAAAATATACTTGTTAGCCCTTAAGTTTGAGTTTCAAATGAATATTAGAGCATTCACAGTAAATCCTCCATCTTCATCTCTATAATTACACTAAAAATCACTACATTTATCTCTCTCTTTCTATTTAATAATATTTATTTTATACTTTTATCATTACCTTTTCTTCTCATATACTCACAACTACTTTTAAAAATATTAAAAAAATATAGAGGGTGAACAGTATCTCCTCCAAATTTACTGGTGAACAGTGTCTCATCTATATATTTTCTCTCTCCTCTACTCACAACCACTTATACACACTCTATATAATATAGAGGCTCCCTCACACTATTATAGAGCTTCTATTGTGAATGCTCTTAAGCTTATAAACGAGCTAATAAGGTTTTGAGTTTTAAATAAGTTTTCAATATAGTATCATGTTTTAAGTTAAAATGGTTTTTATATTAAAAAGACAAAATAGACACATATAACATATGTATATAGGCATTTTAAAAATAAATGTGCCCACGAATATCACGAGCTCTAGCTATATGTTTTCCCAGCCAGTCAGCCACCCTAAGAGCCACGCATGATAGCACGAAAATTTTCTTTTGACAAATCAGTAGTCTCCTTCAAAAATCAGGTTAATATTATTATTATACTAATACAATAATCACTATTATAAATTAATTTTGTAGCTTTATATTCCAATATGTTTTAAAAAAGAGATTGGTTCCTTGTGCAACTTGATATGCAAACACTTAACATGAGTTTGTACTTTACTAGCTCAAGCGGTTCATCTAGTTGCGGTTAATCGATTCCAACTACACTTATAAAGTTCAAGTCCTTGTTCAAACACTTTTTGGATAATTTTGTTGAAAGAGTAATAGTGTCGAATACTAAATTCCACAAGTTTTATTATGATTTATGGGACTTTCTAGGTTTTGTAGCTCAAAAAAGATAAAAAAATAATAAGAAGATTAAATAAAGATACATGCAGTTCCAAAAAAACAAATTAATAAAGAATGTATACTCTATGTTCGTATATTTTTCAAGATTTATCTAAAAGCATGCCATCATTAAGCATAATTTTCTCATTAATATCTTAATAATCTAGAGGAACATTCGAGGAACCATGTTGCGTTGGCTACATACTACTCGACTTTGAAATACCTTGATAAATTATTCATTATAGTCGGCTTTATACCAACTGATCGATATTCAACTCGATATCATATTAATATAGACCACAAAATATTTATCATATATATTAATTAGTAATTT